>JAPFFP010000113.1:23924465-23957441 GCA_026153255.1 Solanum medicagineum
AGGTGACTCACATGCAATAATAATTATGTTTTTATGGCTGGTTAGTAGAAATCCCTCTGTGTTGATGTTTCTTGTGATTATGACTTCTAGTTAGTAAAATATGTTTCAAATTCTGAAATAGAGGGTATGGGTTCCCAATAGATTGCAAAAATGTGTTTTCCTTGCTGCTATTCGGCGATGTTGTTGCTTATGCTTATGCTATTTTGTGTCTAATGAATGTGAAATTTTAAATAATCAGTGAATTTTTTAATAGGAAGAATGAAGCCGAAATTAATCCTGCCATTGGAGAAAAGATCTAGGCTTCTTCAGGAAGATAAGAATCTGCGACTAAAAAAGAGATTCATGTGACGGCCCGCCACTTTGTTCTTAAAAATAAGGAAGAATCTAGAGTCAAGTAGAAGAAACTAGAATCTTGGAGAGGTGTCTAGAAGACTCTATAGAACATTGTGGATAGCTCTTGAAATTCCTGGAAGACTCTAGAGAAGTGTGGAATTCTCTACAGATGTGTGGAAGACTCTAGAGATGTATGAAACTTTCTAGAGATGTGTGAAAGACTCTAGAAATTTGTGGAGTTTGAAGGAGGATCCTAGAAGATTCTAAAATTGTATAGAAATATCTTGTAGTCTTTAGATCTGTCTAGAATAGTATGAAAGATTCTAAAGAGGGGACTAAAGTGTAAATAAGTGAGGGCCTTCTAAGTAATTATTAATTATAATTTGGTCCTTAGATAGTAATAGTATAAATAGGAGACCACTCATTTGTTCAGCCATCCAAGAAAGTGTAAGTAATCTTCCAAGTGTTAAAAAGTCTTCTTTCTAAAAGGTTGTCTTGTTCATCTAGATAAATCTCGATAAGTCTTCTTTCTAAAAGCTCACTTGTCTTCTTAATCTATCGTTCTGAATTCGTGAAAGAATCGTGAGCAAATCGACTAATGCCGCGCTGAAGTCTTAGCAAAGGTCTAAGTCTGTGACATTCAGGCCACTAACTGAAGAAGAGATCGCCAGCTATGGATCTTTCATGTGTATCAAATTGCATCAAGTTGGCGGACGGAGTAACAAGTTTACGCGTGTCTTTACCTCAGGCTGGAAGAATTTCGAGAAAGTGAGCAATTTGGAAATTAAGGAGGTAATACAACTATGGAAGTTTGACACAGACAAAGGTTCACACTATTTGATTTTACTGTTTAGTATAAGTAATATTGAGACTAGCTTAGTCTTCACCCGTGGCTAGGGTGACTTTCTTGGAGCAAACAGATATTAAGAGTTGGGACCTCCATACAGATCTGGACATTCATACTATGAAAATAAGGGGTTTGTAGTTGTTCCAGTTTGACATTGATTAGGATACTTGTGTAAGATGTAGAACCTGTTTGACATTGATTTGGATACGTCTGTTTGACATTGTTTTTTTAAGATTCTCTACACAAATTTCAATCTTATCACAAAAATAAGTATGATCTTATTTTGATGCAAAAAAATTAGTGGGTCGGGTCGAAATCGATAGCATTCAGCTAATCAACTAAAAATTGAACAAAACAATTCTGAAATTTGTAATGCTACTAATAGATGACGGAAAGTATTGCGCACCTTTCTATGTTGCTGTTCCTGAATTGTAGCTTTCATTTTTGACCACTTATTTGCGCTTTTTTTCAAGTTTTTCTTTTTAAACCCTATTTATCTTTATACTTGTATTATTCTAAAATTTTTCTATTTTCCTTATACATTGTTTCCCTTTTTTTTTCATCAATTTAAATTAACTAATCGGTGCCCGTGCCGACACAAATCTGATATATATTATTTTTTGTATTTAATTTATATATTATAGATATAATTTGAAAAGTCAATTAAATTTTAATGTGATTTTTTAATATTTTAAATTATTAACTATTGTGAATTAGTGTTTTCTTACGGAATTTTTAAATAACATATGTTACTATTCTTGTTCAAATTTATATGGCAGTGATAAAATTTCGAGAAACAAAATTTTTTTATGTCTTTTAATTTTAAATATTGTGATCTATATTATGTTTACGTTATTTCGACATAACATATGTTATTCATCCATCCTTATTTATGCGAATTGATTTCAGTGTTAACTGAACTTTTTAGTATTCTAAACATTTTAAGTTATTAATTCTTGTGAATTTTTTTAATTTACTATTGCTACTGTAATTTTTACGATAGTTTCCTAATTAAATGATGCATGTTATTTCTTTTGTTCCTTTTTATGTGACGTCGATACATTAATTTCAATAATCAATTAAATTTTTTATTTGGTTTTAAAAAATTGGAAGTTGTCAATTATCATGATTTATAGTATTTTTTTATATTTTTACTTAACATGATTTTAAAGCTATTTTAAGTTGTCAATTTATCATGATTAGTAGTATTTTTTGCAGAATTTTTAAATATATAAAACTCTAAAAATAAGACAAATAAATTAAAACAGAAGAATCATAAAAATTTATAAATATACTCTCAAGTTTTTCAAGCAAGCATGTCAATATGCTCATGCAGCTTAATTAGAAAAAATATGCATAATTATACATTTTCCTTTTGTTGGTACATTTATTTGAAAATTTTATTTTTAAATTAAAAGAATCCATCAAGTCCAATAATATTTAAATTTTAATGAAAAGTGACTGGACATACAAAACCTTAGGTATAAATTTTTAGATCAACATGGATAGTTTTGTTTTCAAGGATTAAGGATAACTTAGAGAGAAAAAATGGTTTTGAATAAGAATGCAACTAGATGAATAATTGGTTTGTGGTTCAATGAACTATTTCACTCTTAAATTATCTATGGAAGAACAAGAATTTAAGATAGACGAAATCAAAATCCTCAATTAAGTGTAGTGTTATGTTTGAATTCTACCTGAATAAGATTTTCATGTTACATGTAATACAATGTCCAGTGTTAAACATAAGTAGGAAATTGGTAAATCTTGATCTTTGCATTCGCCTGATACAAAACATGAGATACAATTGTTGATCAACGATGAAAGCAATAAAAAGATTTTGGGAATAAGAAAGAAAACAATTATAAATATTATTTTAGAAAAAATAGAATAATAAAAATAAAAATAAATTAAAATGAAAATATAAAAATAAAAATAAAAGAAAGAAATTAAAAAGTAATCAACATGTAATTACCTGCAATTTACAACCTCACACTCAATTACCTGCTGACCACGTAATTATTTGTCCAATGACAGTGTAATTACACCCAATTTCACCAAATCTAATTATCAAGATGTCCTTCCGAACAGGTTTCATTAAATTAATTGATATTATAGACAATTTTGGACGACTTAGTCCCTCGCCTGCAGATGTTTATTTCTTTTTTGCAGAGTAGTGCTTGTTGGGACCAACTTAAATAGGTTGAACCCAATCCCATTAGTATGAGGCCGACAATATCATACTAATGTGGGGTTCGGTGTGGGCATGCGCGGTTCCAACAGTGCTGCCTCCAAATGACAAGGAATAGATCATATAATAACACTCATGCAATTGAATATATGCTCAATCTGAATCTAATATTTCCCGACGTTGTTTGTCCGATAGAAATATTTTGTTAAAAGTCACCAATTGCCTGGAATTTGGACAAAAGAGGCTTGGAAACCCATTGTTGACTCTGTTCATGACAAAGGTGGTATCTTTTTTTGCCAAATTTGGCATCCAGGGAAGATATCTGACTCGAGACTAAACAATTGGTTTTTCCTTTGGACTAATGCTGCAGGTAGCTTATTACATTTTCTTTAACATGGTATCAAAACTTAATATTGAGTTGCCTAATGGTTGGCATATACTTTATCCAGTGATCCAAAAATTATAACTTAATTCACACCTCGGGTTGAAGGGATCAAATAAGAAGTGACATATTGGTTGATTGCAGAAACATATTCAAGATTTGACTTTGAGTTGTATAAATTGATATGGAAAATTTTACGAAAATCGCAATAAATATATATGATATTGTTAATATACTAAACACTAACTAGTGTATATATTTGTGTAGCACCCCATGATGGTGCAAGCATGGAACCAACACTAAGGCAACTAAGCACTAATGAACTCTCTCACATTGTTCATTATTTTAGAATTGCAGCCCGCAATGCTATTGAAGCTGGTGAGTTTTCGATTTAACTAGTGAATTTGTCTGTGCTTCGCATGGTATGAATATTCATTTTGTCATTACGTTTATATCTTTCAGGATTTGACGGAGTTGAGATCAACTCAGCAAATAGCTACATAATTGAACAATTTTTGAATGATCAAGTTAACGATAGGAGTGATGAATATGGTATGAACATTGAGAATCGTTGTAGGTTTGCTCTTGAAGTTATAGGAGCAATTGTGGATGAAATAGGAGGAGACAGAGTTGGAATTAAACTCTCTGGCTGCACGGGAAAAAAGACTCGAACCCAGAAGCTCTGATGATTTATTTGGCTGGTCAACTAAACAAGCTTGGAGTTTTATGTCTTCATGTGTACGAGCCAAGGGAGGGACCTCATAAGAATTGCCTTCAATTTATAAGGAGGTCATTTCAAGGGACACTTATTGCTTCGGGTGGCTATAATAAAAATGAGGAAGATGGCTATTTCTGCAAACTGTGCAGATTTGGTCTCGTTTGGACGTTTGTTTTTGGCGAATCCAGATTTGCCCAAACGTTTCGAGGTTAATGGGCCGTTGAACACGCATGAAAGGAGCACTTTTTACAAGAATGACCCAATTGTGGGTTACACTGGTTACCCATCTCTGCAACTTGAATTTGCTTAATTTCGAAAGACGAAATAATATGGAGGACCCATGTACTTGTTTCAATTTATCGTCCCGACTTTTTACTTCACAAAGTTTCAACCAGATACCTAAATTTACTTGTGAAATTTCACTAGTTATATTTGATAAAATAAGTGATTTTACTAGCATAGCATCTTGTATACGAAGTAATATATTTGATTTATCTGTAAGTTAAATATTAATGTAATGTGTGTTGATTGCCTGAAGGAGCCTTGAAGTAACTGGTGATTTCTTGACAGAAATACAAGATAAGCTTGATCCTTGTTGTCGAGTCCTTCCCCAAATCCTGCGAATAGCAAAAACTTTAGTACCAGACTTGCTTCCTTTTATCACTAACTTTAGTATTCCTGTAACAGTTTACAGAAATATGTTGTTCTTGTTTTTTTCTGATAACAAACATTTCAAAGTACAAGAGAAGCAAAATGATACATCAGAGAGGTTGTATATAACCAAAAACAAAGCTTAATCTTAAGGTGCAACTGTACAAAAGCATGCCAAGATCAAGAACTGATACCATATGCCCTGAACTAATCGGACGACAAAATGTTTGGGGTTCAATGTGAATGAACCATCGAACCCTTTTGTCCTAAAGGTTTTAATATTACACGAATGAATCAAGATATCTACAAGTACGCATTCTGTTGTATTCCAGCAAGCTTCCATATGTTCGATCCCAGATTCCAATGTAAAGAGATTCATCGTCTGGACTCAGAGAAACCCCTGATATCTCACCAAAAAGATCAATTTCCTGACGTTTCTTGTAGTCTGACTTGGTTCTGTAGATATGGACAAAATCTGCAGGTTCAGCCACTACCAAGAACTGTCCATCTGATGAGAAACGGATGGATCGAGCAGCACCAATGTTTCCCTTCAGAATGGCTGTAGACGAGGATAAGTTTCTCAAGTCCCAAATTCGACATGTCTTATCTTGATTTCCAGTGGCGAATGTACGGCCATCTGGATGCCACGCACAAGCAAAAGAGTAGTCTAAATGACCAACAATTGAAGCCACTGTCTGTTAACAGTAAACAACCCCCCTTAGATAAGATTTGGGAAGTTCAGCAAATGGAAAACTCATATGAAAGCCAAAGTATGGACAGACATCTTTAAGCGTAAAATAAATTTTAGAATTCATACACATTAAGATAATAGCACAATGGAGGACAGACATGGATCACTAAACAGTTAGTTCAAACACATTTCGCTCCCACAAGAAAGATCTAACACGTTTCGCTCTCACAAGAAAGATCTATAAACAAAAGCACATTGCGACTGTTCAAATTTTTTCGTGAATAATTCTACCAAATAATCACAAATGCAGCAACTATATCAACCTAACATGCTTCACCTTCCCTTCTGACTCAAAAAAAAAAAAAAGATGTGACATTTACACAAACAAAAAGTTGCACTTCATCTGATTTGTGTGTAGATCCAGTATAACTGAGCTAGTTGTATTCATTTCCTATTGAATTGAACGATCAATACTGCTTTCAGAGCGAAACAATGGACTAAAGAAGGTAATGGTTAAAAATTTCTAATACCTTTCCATTGCGGGAATCAACAAGTAAACCATCTAGATCATCCCCAACAACAGTAAAAAGCTTGCAATCTGGGCTCATTGAGGTGTGCTGCATCAATTACCAGTGAATTATGAATACATGAGCTCATGAAGGATGCAACTTCGAACAGAACTAAAATATCTGTTCACATAAAGCATGTAAACAGGAAGAAATAATTCTTAATCCAGACGAAATTTGGAGAGAAGTGAATATCTTCCAGACATATCCCCTACTTAATACTTTCTTATCCTATAATCTCTGAGAAATTGCGATTCAAACTGGATGAAGGACAAGCCCTGAGTCCAATGAATAAAATTCCTGCTTACTAATAACAAAATCTCATACTAGATCTGAAAAAACTAGTGGAACTTCTTGATAGTGGACAACAACTTATGTGTTCCCACTATCTACATGCCAGTTCATCCCTTTAGTAGGGGGTGTTACTATCTAAGGATATGATATTCTTCTATCAGTGCAAACAAAAAAAGAGAATAGAAGTTTCTATAACCACAAAAACGCCACTCACACTGCACTATGTGCGTTGATGATGACTGACTTCGAGCAAATGAAAAACTTCAATAACCCATTAAAAAAAACGGCGAATAAATTGCTAGCTAAAAACAAGTTACAAAGTCAAAATAGTATACAAGAAAATATAACGATCAGCAGCATACAAGTTAAGTAAACATGAAATTGAGCATAAGAGTATCTCAGGGGTATTCCATGATGTCAGAGAAAAAAGCAATCATGTTGGCAGTCTATCATATATGAACCTCTATGGCACCAACAAATCTCAAATGTTCACCCCCCATCCACACATAAATTGGTCCTGTAAGATGAAACAAATAAGAATGATGATCCAACTAACCCATCTAATCTACCACCAACTCAACCTAAATGTATAAAATCCTTTGATAATCACTCAGATGGTAAAATCCCTTTGTTAGTTTGTCAAGTTACAAGGTCCTATAAGAAAGAAGTATATACTAATCACTTCCAGCCTCTTAAATCAGAAAGTTTCAGTCCATCTGAAGTATACTAGAATTTCATTTGATTAAGAAAATAACTTATATTAGAAATTCATGAAGCTACTCTATCCCCACTAACATCCCATAGATGATGATGTTGATGTGATGAGGGGGTAAACGACAATTACCAGTTTGGAACTTATCCACAACCTGCCTGTTCACTTGTATGAAAAGCAAGTATATTTATACTTCATGGACAACTGAAAACTACTACAGTAGCTAATGGTAGGAAATAAAAAAGGCCAAGAAAAGGGAAGAAGAAAAAGTTGCAGTAAAAGCACGTAAAAACTGACATTCACTGGCCAAGGGAAGCGGAAGTGGTTCATTTGCTGAAATTTTTCCATGTCATACACCCTCACACCACAGTCATTGTTGGCTGCCATAAAACGAGGCCCACAACTGCACAATGTTATCCTTACTTTCATCAGTTGAAGTTTCAAGCTAGCTCAACAACTGTTTATGACATTCATACTACCTGGCGCTTCCATATATCTCAATGGCATTTGTGATGGCATTATCCTCATAAGTGGTTCTTGCACAGAAGCTAACCCCTGGCTTGTCCAGACTCTGAAATATTTAAAGAATATAGCACAAAGAATGTAAGGATGTGCGCACATAGTAATCAGTAGGACTAAGTCATATTAATATAATGTTAAGCCAACCATTTGGTACGGACACAATATCTACCAGTAAGTTATAGTTACACTAGAAGTATGATGGTGGGAGAGAAAGGTAGATTTTAACTTCCCCTTCAGAAGCTATTTTTCAGTGGTCAGCTAGTCTCAAATATTAACCGTCATTAAGAGAAACAGGAAAATACCCCAACTGACCTTACAAATGAGTTCTCCTTGGAAGCCTCCAGCAACCACGAAACGGTTCTTCACCGCCATTGTGCTGATTTGGGTCAGTGTCAGACCTTCCAACAAATTCCCTGCACATTTCTAGAGGACCAAAACAACAGAAAGAATAGGTAAAAAAAACAGAAAGAGAAGAAATAGTTATAGTCCCAATGAAGCAAAGAGAAAAATGCTTAAAAAGGAAAATTCCAGGATAAACTTCTTTTTCCTTCTTGTGTTGTGGTGGGGTATGATTGCAGGATAATTCTCTCGTACCCCACAACAAAGCCAATAAATCAGAGTACTGAAAAGGCATATGCACACCAGAGACAATTTTTTCCATGCTACATCACACATAAGACGAGAGAAAAAGAAGTAAGAACATAGCAAAATAAAGTACGGGACCATCACTAAATACTTTTCAATTACCTCTGTCGGTACTATGCGTCCAGAGAAGTTGAGAACTTCTGAGAGGTTGCGGGAGATTGATGACCAATGCATAAGCGAATCGTTTGAAATCAAATACACATCATGTTTTGAAGTTGCCCACACCAAGTTTCTTAGCTGCAAACGAGAGCCATACAAAGCCATTGAGAGATCTCCATGCAGCAAATTGAACCCACCCAAACCCCAAACACAAAAAATTAGGAGGCAAATACCACAGAGGAAAAAACGAACTTTGAAACTATTGCTAAAAGATTCTAGCCCCCGAAAGCATTGCATGTATTATCTAACCACTTACAAGATAACAGCTGACATGAATAGCAAGATAGAGATATAAATCATTATGGGCAACCTACTCGCTTTTGACTATCACTTTTTTTTGAGTTTAAAGGTAACTTGCTTTTGTCTATCACTAGAGGAACAAAATAAATGGTTTCTTGTTTTTTTTTTGAATATGAAAAGAAAAAGAAAAAGCACAGCACAAGAAAATTGTGTCAGGCATAGAACAGGAAAATTTGCAAGAGTGATCTTTCGCTGTAACTCTTTTTCTTCTTCATGCCGATCCCCGCAGAAGCAGTCCAAAATAAGTCTGATGCAGGATTAGGAATCCGGTGTTTTAGACATTTGGCAGGTCAACTTTAAGTAGGCGAGTAAAACGCAAATCTTTTTAAATTCTAAAGGATAGAGAGACCAAACCATTGTTAGTCTTAGACATTGCTGACAGTAAGTGCCTCAAGTACATATGTTTTTTTACTCAATCAAGTATGAAGACGACAATGGTGTTACTTCCACTAAAGAATCTTGCTGAATTTTAGAAGCTAAACATAATTCAAACTGGAAGAAAACTAGGTCCTTCACAGCCACCTGAGATAACTAATTATCGCATCTAGAAGGTAGGACAGGGTTACACAGTATATCCAGAACCTGCGGCACAAGATTCTCATATAGCATGCATAATCTGCAGAATAAATGCAAACCTGAAAATGAAGTATCGTAGGCTTCACGGATCTTGCATTGTAAAAGAATTCGTAGTAGTTACCACCCTTCTCCACTTGTTCGCATACCTGACAATGTGTAAATGACCAGCAATGATAAGAATTTTACCCAAATGGAAGCCCTTCAACTGAATAAAGTATAAACATTGCAGTGTGAAGACCTTATCCACAGCTTTCCCTGACAAAGGGATGTTCTCATAATTTCTGTACTGTTCGAGCCTTGTCAATCTGTAACTTTGCCTGGTTACATTCAATCTCTCCCATGCGATACCTTGTATATCCTTCCCTTTTCTTGCTTGTGCAGCTGATGTATCAGTCACTTTTGTTGGCTAAAAGAATATCACAAATGCCTCATTATCCCATAATGATATCAATACTTCCAGGTAGCTCAAAGTACAAGTGATCATCAAATATAAACAAATATGACTTGACAAAACAAATTGGATAAATGAAAAGAAATATGACAAGGTCAAAAATCCAGTAGTTTTCCTACCTTGAATGTTAGATATTTCTAAAAGAGAAAAATATCCACAAATCATGGACCATTGGCCAACATAACTATCAACAGTAATAAGTAGCTGAACCATACACAACCAATGAGGAACTAATGTAGAACACAGCATCATTCAATAGAGGCTAAAGGGGGGAATGAGTAAATCAAGTTACTAACCATATCATCGTCATCAAGGTTTATGTCCTCGTTATATAATTCCCCCTCTAATTCATCAGATGAATCTGTCGCCTCCCAGTCATCCGCCATGTGATCCAATTTGTCAACTCTTTCAAGAGGCATGGCCTCCCACACCTTTCAATCTGCATACGAAAAAGTCAAATAACATGTGATGCACTGTTCTCAAATGAAACTTGTAGATTAAAGCCAGTCCCATAAACAGAACAAAAGGCAAGGGAAGAAATGGAAAATATTGAAATTCTTCACTGGAAAATGCACTCAAAAATACCCAAAACAAAAAACAATGAAAAAGGTATAACATTAGCCCTCCCACCATCTCCTACCCCACCCCTGAAAACTCCTAAAGCCAAACTGATATGGAAGATTTTAATGCGGAGTTATAATCAATTTTACTATCAATACATCTCTCTGCATAAACAACCATTACTCAGGAAAAGTTTCCCAATAATAAAAAGAAAAAAAATCTTTTTTTGAAATATCAGTGAACTCCTAAGACTAGACTAGAATTGAAGAACACAATGTTGTGACTACCATCCATTCTACAATCTTTCTTCCTCTCATTTTCTTTCTTTTCTTTTTTTTGGATACATTGTAAAGCACAGAATACCATACCACTAGAGAACACAAAAAGAAACAAAAAATCTTTCTTTGAATTACCAAGAATAACACCTAATAGTAAACCACCATTAAAAGTAATAATGCTGAGATTACTGTTAATAACTCCATAAACCCAAGTCAATTATCAATTATACTAGCAAAACCCATGGAAACCATTCTACCAAGAAAAATAGTAGGAAAAAGAACTTTCTTTGAACTACAACCAAACCACAACAATTGAACACTATAATGCTGAGATTACTGCTAAAACTCCATAAACCTAACGAAAAAGCCACAACAAACAAATAGAAAGAAATAAAACCGTTCTTTAAACTACCCAGAACCAAACCAAAACCATTGAACACTATAATGCTGAGACTAATGCTAAATTTTCCATAAACCCATCAAAAAAATCACAACAAACAAAGAAATACTGAAAATAGAAGGAAAAAAAACCTTTCTTTGAACTACCCAGAAACCAAATCAAAACCACTGAACACTATAATGCTGAGATTAATGCTAAATTTTCCATAAACCCGTCAAAAAGAATCACAACAAAACAAAGAAAAAGTAAAAAGAGTAGAGAACTACCCAGAAACAAAGCACAACAATTGAACGCTATAATAATGCTGAGATTAATGCTTAAAAACTCCATAAACATAAACAAATCAAACGAATAAACAGTAAAAACAAATTCTGGGAATATGTGCATAAGTAGGAAAACTGACCAAAAAATTGTCTTTTTTGGGTCAAAATAGCTCGTTCAAAAATACCCAAAATGGATTTTTTCTTCTTCTTCTGCAATGCGTTACTATTATTGAATATATATATATATATATATGAGTGGCTTAATTTGTCGCTATGATGCTACCCATTTCTTGAAGTTGGGTGTATAATTGTGCAAACTGCTATCAACATATGAATGCACGCGACCCATTTCATGATTTTATTCGCCCCATAATTTTTATTAATTCTTTTATAAAAATATATACATAATTTTTTATCTGATATATTGTATTTATAAAGTACTTGACTCGATTTTCTCTTATTTAATTAAAGTTTCAATATATTAGTCCCTCTATCTTAAATTAATTAAATTTTTGATACTTTTTTTAATGTTCAAAATAGTTTGAATTGTTCAAAATTCAAAAAGAATGTTTGAAATTTTTTTCATATTTATTCTTTTATTTATTGAAATTTTATATTTTCTAGAAGATAAATTGTAGTATATATTTATGATTCCACAAAGGGCAATAGTGAAAAATATGATGTAAATTTTATCTTTAAATATTTTTTTAATATGTGTGTGTCGTACCTTAAAAATTCAGTTAATATATGACAGAGGGAGTAATTGATATTATAGACAATTTTGGACGACTTAGTCCAATTGATGGCCTTTTCCACAATAAAATGTTTGATTACTTGGTCCTTTGCTAATCAAAGGAGCAAGTAAACACATACATGACTATTACCTCTAATTTAGTGTAAAAATAAGAAAAGGTCCAAATTTGTTTTGGTTAGAACAACAATTATTTAATTTTGCTATTTGCTATAGTTTTTAGTACTCTAGTTATATTATTATCATTAATAAATTGTATCTCGTACTATGAAATGAAAAGATTTTATTCTCCAATTTACTGTTTAACTTTTGACTATAATTTTAAACTAGCCTTGAGCTAAAGCTTTGTTAAGGATGAAAAAAAAAAAGATTTTTTCCTTGGTATCAAGAGGTAAAAAAAATATATTAAGAAAAGGTAAAAATTGCTCAAAATGAAGACACCAAACTAGGTGCTATGAATTTTTGTTAGGTGCTACGAACCCATACTTATCAATCATACCAAAAATGTTGTAGATAAGATCTGGCTATCTCATCATGGTCATGACTAGTCTTTTCTCTATCCCCACATTTTTATACATATGTGATATGATTGACCCCACATTTGGGACTTTTAGATAATGGAATATACAAATTATTGTTTAATTCTTAATTTGATTACCACACCTCTATTAATTATTGAAAAATGTTGCATACAACCAATTTGCTTGTGTTCTTTGGAACAAGGATTTGGAATTGTATAGATATAACCAGTAGGAACCTTAAAAATGATTTGATCATGAAATAAAAAGCTGTAAAGATATAATAAGAAGACAACACATGTAGCTTGTCAACAAGTCTACCCATCTATGTCGCTTCAAAAATCCATTGCGTTTGGAGGATTTGACACACAACCATCAATATCTTTGAAGAGTCCGAGCCTGAATATTGTAAGAATAGAAATATATGTACAGAGATCTATTTACATCATGCGTTTTACAACCCAACTTCATACAAAAATGGAGTGGTTTAGTAATTTTTCTATAAAGCAAACAAAAAGGAAGCTTTCCAAGTTGAGTATCTTAGTTTTCCTATCATCAGCCAATCATGTATGTAAAATATGCACACTCCTACTTGGCATCAAGTGACTTGCTGTGCTGTGTTAATACTTGAAGAATCCCTTTCAGTATAAAAGCTTCCTAACCCAAGTCTCAAGTGCCGGAAGCTTATATTCATGTCAGCTTTGCCCGTTAAATAGAGAGTAGTGCAGCAGAGATGCTAATAACAACAAGATAAGAGCCATCTGAGCTGTCAAACCAGAGGCACCTGACAGAGAATGAGCTCCTACTAAATGTACTGAACCAGTAATTTCATCCTTCAATCCGATGCTCGATGAGCCTGTAGTGAACCACAAATTAAATTTTGATGAGTTGGTATGGAGATTGAATGTTGGAGGCTACAATATGATAGATCTCTTTAAACTCATTTTCAAGCAGACCAGCAGCATCATTCAATTTGTCAAATGTAAAGTTGTTACTGATAAACAACAACATATCTAGTAAAATCCCACAAATGGGGTCTGGGGAGGTAGAATGTACGCAGACCTTACCACTACCATAAAAGTAGAGAAGCTGTTTCTTCGAAAGGAGTTACTGATATTACTAGATATGATCTCTGTAGTGACAGGCACTTGTAAATGTGAAACTGACTTGGAGATGTAATATGTATTCAGATCAACTGCATGAGCAGTTCCCGTTTAAAATGTCATTTACAATATCAGAACTGGGAAGCAGCGGGAAAATGTAATGAGGATCCCAACACTTACCAGGCACAACCTACAGAACTGGGGGGAAGTATATTATTACCAATATCCTATTGTCAGAACTCAAAAGGCATGATTCTTTTTCTTTTATGGTACGTCTTTCAAAATGAACATTGGAGTTACCGAAAAAAGTTATGAGCTCAAAACCGTAAGAGAAGAATTATCAATCTTTTCTTTTTGAGAATATGACAAACTATTAATCTTTTAACCTGCAGACTACTCAATGGACAAAACTAGCCTGGTTGGAGAAAAATTCTTCAGGATTAGCAGAAATTAACACAACAGAGAAGCACATATCTAACTGCAATATATTAACAATTAGTTTAGGGGTCAAAGTAGTACAACTTACAGTTATATTCGGTCCAACCAATGGCCTGCTTTTCAAGATCATACAACACTAGCTTATTCGAGAGAACCAAATCTGCAAACACCAGTTTACTTTAAGGCTTCAAAAGTAAAGAAGATATCATTTACTGCAAATAACAATTATCATCTTTAAGTTGACAAAGATCCAAGGACACCTAAGAGCATGATTGAAAGAAGTAACATGCATCTTCAAATCAGATAATCATAGCAATCGACAAATTATAATACTGTAAAAAGATCTTGGAAGAGAACCCGAGACTGCTACCAACAATGTCAAAATAATTACTTCCTCCCTCCATGTTGCCTGACACTCATTTATTTTTTGTCTATCTCACAAGATTACTTGTTGTCAGCCCAATTGGACCTGCAGAAAGGGTTGGTACTAAAGGTATTTTTATTTTTTATTTAGCTTATGTAGATCTTCCTTCTATATTGAATACCATGTCCAATTAAATACCGCCAAACAAAGTATAAATAGAAGCTAGTTTAAGATATCAATAGAGTTTTTACAATAGACAGCAACTTAGGTCTCACATGTTGGCATTCCCTCCGCCAAAAGCAAACAAGTGATATTGCTATGTTAAGTATCTCATTCAATAAGAAAGTGATGACGCTGATAATGATGGTCATTATATATATATATATATCAATGCAACAAAGAATATTTAAAGAGTAACAATTTCCCAGGAATTTGGAATCCATTGAGCTGCAAAGGAACATCAGTTAGGTGAAAATAACACGGCTTAAGTAAGCCATTACCCATGCAATTATCATCAGTAGAACCTAATAGGAGAATGACAGAAGTACATAAATGGATGAGAAATACAGCTCAACACGAAATTAATTAAACGGACAGCAAGGATATCCATAGAAGTACTGAGTTATTATACGCTGCTACCAAACTGAATGGAAATTAAACCAAAACTTCCTCCAGTTTAAAGACAGACGGATAATTTGCAATCAAAACGAAATAAGCAATAAGTAGGAAAACACACCTCCAAAAACTGTGAGGTTCCATTTGTCACGAGATAAACTACCACTATTCTGCCATCCAATGCAAAATAAATCTTCCTAAAAAGAATAAATAGGAATAAAGTCTTTGTTGTGTCCAGACAAAATATATTGAAGTAACAAATATGCGTAACCAACAGTAAAATGAAATGACAGGTGGGAAGAGGGGAAATTGTATAGAAAAATGGAATGATCCACTTTGATTCTATTACCACTTCCACCACCCAAAATTATTATTTAAAAGGATATAAGGGATAATAGCAAAAATAAAATCTCTGAAACAGCAATATCAGCTTCGAGTCCCAAGGAGATAGCCTCCATTTTCAGATGATGTGGCTAGTGAAAGTTCTAAACTGTAAATGCTAAATCTAAAAGAAATATTGAGTGGCAATCAATTTCAATACAAAAATTACTCATCTCATAATACTAGAAACACATTATCTAAACTAAATCAATTCATCGAATACATGAACATCTCCTGCTAAGTTGGTGTTTATCCAACATAACAAAAGTGGAGCATGCGATGCCAGAATTCCAAATTTACTATCTACATAAGCAATGGAAAAAAAGACATATTTTATCAATTATTGTAATAGGTCAGATATCCCAACAAGATTCCTACGTGGACTGAAGTTCAACAGCAGACACCACAAAGGCTTTGAGCCTTTTGGCAACATCTCTAAGTACCAAGAAGCCTCACATGTATAAAACTTTGCAAATTTTGAAGTGGATATATCTACAATTAGTTAAGGCTTAAGAGACAAGCACACATCTAATCTACTTATCTCTCTTTACAACAACAACATACCCAGTGAAATCCCACAAGTTGGGTTTGGGGAGTCTGCTTATCTCTTTGATGTTGATAACTGAATTTTGCTTCTTGATGGGTGAAGATACTGTAGGAAAGATGATTGAAAGATGGAGAATTTTCTTAGAGGATGTCAAAACAAACGGCTTCCCTACCCCAACTAGCTTACCCTTGAGGTTTAGTTGCTGCTATAGTTGCCATGTGTCATTACATGGCTATGCTTAGACTAGTTGATATGAACCTATGCTTCAGAGGAATTATTTGCTTTCGTTTACAGCTATTAGTTAGGAAAACAGAGTGGAGTGGGGCGTATTTGTTGTAGATAGGAAAACATATTGAAACATGGAATCTGCCTATATTGCTGAGACATCATATAACTTAAATATGTTCAGGTGATAAAAGAGAAGTTGCCACCTATTGCAGCTCAGTAACAAATACAAATCTACTACTTTGGAATTATGCAATGTTAAGCAATTGACGGTACATGCTTCCAGCAATCTGTTATGGTCCTAGAATGATCATGTATCATAACTCGCCAAGTCCATCACAAGAAGATAAAGAGAATCTGAAACTTTTAATGAGAAAATAGATGAATTGTAAAGTAAAAGAAATACTTACGAAAGGGAATAGATACTCATGTGGACGAACTCTTAAAGAAAGAGAATTTTCAAAATGAAAATTAACTTGAGGGAATCCATCATCAACACTGCAAGTTGACAGCAAAGTTGCATTTAAGTCCGTGAATTTCAAGGGCTCAAAAAACTGTACACAAGCATAACTGCAACAGAAACCTTAGAAACTGTGGCAGCTTATATGAAGTTAGTGCATGCTCAATAGATAATATACATATGGAAACCGATAGATATTTTAGAACCCAGAAGTGCAGAAAAATTTCAGGCTAATGATTGGACATATATATACCAGGCCGAAAGACTGACAGCTAGATGTAGAATTAAACAATTCTTCCATTATCATAATATTTCCACTAAATAGACAATAAATTTGGCATTAACGTAAACAGCTTTATCTTGAGAAAGAATTTGTAGTCAATATATTTTTAATCGGATGAAAAGATCAAGACTTATCTTTAGAAGTGCAAGTATGATTTAATTTCCAAATGCCACAGTTTCTGGATAAGCAAATGTAAATTATAAAGTATCTAGCTATTGAACAAATTACACAGATAATCTGTAGACAGAGCAAACAACTAAATCCACTCAGTACGGACCATACCTTCCAGAGTATCCAAAGCATGTGTACTCATCATTAACTGTACGCAATCTCAGATCAGGTTGCCAGGACAGTATCTAATAATAATTTAAGATATATAAATGCCAAATGTTAGAAACAAGCATTTATGATTCATTTTAGTAATGGAGGGACCTCCAAAAAGATTAAAAGAGGATAGCCGAGAACCTTCTTTACTAGTGGCCCATAAATCACCTCAGGAAGATAAGCCAAGGTTGTTCCACTGTCAATAATAACTCCCTTGTTCACTCCGTTTGTAAATACTTCAGCAGAAAGGTTTAGAAATTGAAAACCAACTTCAACAGCCGTCATATTGACATTGTAGTGTTGCCTAAATTATTTCACGATAATGTCAGTATGAACCATCGAAATCATTTTGATTTTCCAAAATAAAGTGCAGCTAAGGTGATGCTGAATTACGCATACAAATCTGAAAAGCGCGAATGTTTACTGGGAAGACCCGTTGTGCTCTTATAAGTAAGGCTTTTGTAGATATACAAGGAGATAAACAAAAAAGGAGAGTTTAAGCTTTATCAAGTAAACTCATTTGTTGATATTTGCACATAAAGGAGATTTAAGGATCTGTGAAATAGTTCATATTATGGGTGTTCCTCAGAAGGATCAAATGAGCATGGTCCACACTATTAGAAGAATATGTAATGACGCATGGAGAATATTACCTCACCATTCAAACATGGCTATAAGAAATTCTTTTAATTAAAGTTCTCTACTTATCAAAAAGGATCTTACTGTATCTACTTCCTTGACTCCGAATCTAACATTGCTACAGACCAAGTCCTCAGATTCAGAGGACAGACAAGAAGTAAATGACTTAACTAATTATCTCTAACAATAGTAGGGAGTCTGGAAATGAACGAGTTCCATGAAGCAAATTTTCACAAGGTCCCTAGATGTTACTCCAAGTCAAAATCAAACCAGTTGGAATCTTCGAAGAGAAACTACAATGCAAAATATAGTGACAGATCTGCCATTTCTTCTGTTTTGCCTTACTTCTTTTTTTTTTTTTTGGAAATGAATAGAAATAAGGGGTCTCATCAAGGCTCTGAAGAAGAAAGCTGGAGTCTACATGAAGCGAATCAGTGAGACATAATTTCAAAATCTAAGTTGGAAGACTTCAAACTAACCTCCTAAAAGGACTTGGTCTCCTGGTATAATACTTCTAGACATTGGTCCATTAACACATATGTTGATTGAAATATTAAAAGCCAACAAGATCTGCATTGAAATAACCAGAATACAATAGAACCTGGCAGGACAATCACATACTGGTTCGGTACTAATGCTGTCATGGTTACTTTTGGTTTGACAACGTTCCCAATGGCAAATATACCACCACCATTTACACCATCCAAGCAATGAGCAAACATTTTCTTCACTTTTCCAGATGAAGCCAGCTGGGAAAGCATGGATGAATTCGATTTCCCAAATCCCAAAACCCCATCAAGAGCATCATCTGAGGACCTTAGATCTGTAGACTGTGTACCCCCACACCTGCCCAAACAAGAGGAAGAATGTCAATAAACTAAAAGCAAGAGAGGAAAAAAATATATGCCACTAGATATCAACCCAGCATTGAGGTAGTTCAGCCAAGCTTCCGATCTGCTTAGTTTGAAATGTACTTTTGTCAAATGTAGTTTGAAAAGCAGTATTGTAGAAGTCCTTCAGTTTAATATTATTACAGCAGTTTGCATTTGGACGATCTTTCCGGAAGTGTTTCAGTCAAACTATTACTAGAAAAAAAAATCTAAAGAATCACTTTTCACTTTGTACTAACGAACGGTATCAAATCTCTCCTTATCCACTTCAGCCCCACCAAAAATATCTCTACATTCCTGAAAGACTCAAAAAGATAGTCTTAATTAAGTTCTGCTAAGGTCAATCCAAGTTAAATTATTACTAATTCAATATAGAAGTCAATAAGGCCATCATTAAGAAGAACTGAAAACAGAAAACGACGGACTCCTACAATTATTCAAAGTTTCTTCCAGTAGGAGATTCCCTTTAACTAAAAGTGTCTAGACAGAAAATTTCAGTTGAGGATTATATGATTTCAACAAGCTACTGAAGTACTTGCAGTTCTCAGAATACATCCAACATGCATCTTACCCAAAAATTACAGTTCCATTTGTTGAGTTAGTTTGGAGATCACCAGACACCAGATCATATTGAACAACATCCTCCACAAAGTAGCCCATACTATAGCTTCCATCTCCGTAATTTTCATTAAAATAACATGAGTTGTTACCATAGCAGCCTGATACCGAGCCTCCATTTACATCCTTGCAGAACTGGTGTCCACAAGAAATTAATTTACCAGAGAGAGAATCCTTTCGATTGTAGAATGCTAGCTCTAGCTGTGCAAAAATATGTGTACATTAGAAGGGGAGGAAGAGCACATAACACATCTTTTTTTCTGGGAGCAAGCAAATACAGAAAGCTGAATTAGGATATACAATCAGAAAACTTAAGAAACGTACACCATGATATCCTCTTCTGGGACATTGATCACATCCAATGCAATTAACCCACATTATGTCGCTTCCAGTATCCACTTGCACATAATAATCATTTGATGGTGTTCCGATTCCAATCTTGGCATAGTAAAGCCTATATTATATCAAAATTCAGATTATAACTTCAATATGGTAAAAAGGTTAGGCCTTCCAGAGCAATTTGCTACATAAGTTATTTTTTATGTCGAACTGAAACTTCCTCAAAAAGTCCATGGATCATTTTTCAATTATTCAAGAACAAAGGTTGTAATCACTAAACTACTATGTTTCAACCATGCACTTCTATGCCTGCACAAGACTAATTCAACACCAACCATCTTCTTAAAACTAACAATCATTACATGAATGGACCTTCGTCAAACATTTACAAGCTAAGGAATTTAATCATCCAGTAACTTCAAGGAAAGTCAGTCAAGTCAACTACAAATTCAAAATCACCAACCACCACGTACCCAGTGTAACCACAAGAAGGGTCTAGGAGGCTAATGTGTACGCAAACCATACCCCTAACTTATAAGGAAGAGAGGTTGCTTCCGATAGACCCTTGGCACAAAACAAGAAACTCAAAATCCAAAGCACTAATCAAGTTTCTACTAACATATTTAAGAAAATATTTCCAGTCACAACCAAAATAAGCATCTCGTGGGATTCCACTAGGTATGTCGTTGTTGTTGACCAAAATAAGCATACATATACACCTTTCATATCATTACTAGGGAAACATGTATTCTCCAACAATTGCTCTTCAGTAAGATGATTAGCTACCATGAACTAAAGCATGTAGCTTTTCCACTATATGCTCAACCAGTTACATTCCCACAATGCAGCAACGTACTGGAAACCACCATCATACAAGTTCCAACTTGATGCTACTCCAAGAACAGTACAATAGTTCAAGAACACAATCCAGACTATTATCCTTTTGTTAACAACTTTGCCACTAAACTCAACTCGAATCTAGAAAAACCCATGCTAATAATTTTTCCTCTATAATTGAAAGTAACCTATTTTAGCAAATTAACTATCAAATAGCAGCAACTTGCAAACACATTCCTATTTTAAGAAACCAAACAATCAATGTACAACATAACATAATACAAGTTTATAACGTAATGAATAACTGAACATGTAACACCACAACTAGGTTACCATCCACAAATAGGAGAAAGTAACACTATAAGCATAACAGCACATAAAGTAAATCCCAAAGTACAGTACATCAAACTAACAAACTCAAGTAGATGTATTTATACTTCTGCCTCAAACTATGAATATTACAGATACACTTTATATGAGGTCTTCCTTTGTTAACAAGTCCCTAACATGTGTAACATGCCCATTACACGGGCGGAGAGAGGGGTGCAAGGCGTTTCAATTCATTGAAAAATTATACAACAATAACAACAACCGAGTGTAGTCCCACAAAGTGGTTTAAAGGCAGAAAGGTTGTTTTGGATAGACAATTCAGCTATGTGAAAAGGAAAAATCTGATTTTTACTTGCACATATATATAAGTTAGCGAATCCCCTTAGCATAGTTTTTCTCTAATCCCCTTGTTGAATTCTTGGCTCTGCCACTGCACATACACGTACCTAATGTACAAGCATACAAGCCTAAGCCTAAGAAGAGTATAAAAAAAAAAAAAGAAAATTATTCCAGCAAGTAAAAGAAGTAATTATATGCATCAAATGCATACCCGACGGAATCGGGACGGCCGGTGCCGCCAATAGGAAGGTCTACGCCGGCAAGAAGTCTGAGATGGCGCTTTTCATCATGGGCTTTTAGGGCAGAAAGCGTCCGTTCAGACCCGGAAAATTTGTAATTCACTTTGATTACTCCTTCAATTCCCCCATTTGCAGTTCCAATTAACAAAATGAACCATAAAAAGTAACCCAATTGGAATTTCACCATTATAGCTACTCCCAAAAAGCTGTATACTAAGATTGAAATTTAGGAATTGGGAAGAATGAAGAAAGAATTGGGTGTTGACTGTTGACCTCTGATGGTGGAGGTCGTCGTCTTCTATTGGTTGTTTTCGAAATGGAACTTTGGTGCTAAAATCACAAGAGACATTTTTGCTGCCTTTATTTATTTTTACTTTTTGGAAATAAATATTCCTTTAATTCTCGTTGTATAAAACTAAAGCTGAATAAAATATATTAATAATATATGTATTACATAAATTTTTTATGCATTATGTGGTTATCTAAAATCGATGCATTGCATAAAAATTTCTTACAAATATATCCTCCACAAATTATATGTGAAAAAAGTTTTAAAGCCTGAAGGTCCGCGCCTGAAGGGAGTCGTGGACCTGATGCGAACCCTTAATGGATAAGCTATGACATTTTTTTTCTTTTTATTTTGAGGGAACTTTTATTCAAAAACCTTTGGGGGTCTATTTAAGATCTTAAAATGCATAAAATGTCACTTTTCATAATTTACATCCTCTCCATTTCTAAACATAAGCACTCAAGAATCATCAATCAGCTTTCAAGATTTCTCCTCAAGGGTGTCAAGAAAACGAATTCAAGAATCCCAAGAAAGGATTTCTTGATTCTTCTTTTTCAAGAATTAGGGTTCTTCATCAAGAACTCTGAAGATTCAAAGTCGAGAATTCAAGAATCAAAGAGAATTCCTTCAACCAATATCCTTCCAAGTTCTTTCACTTTAAAAGAACTACCAAGATCGAGGATTTTCTCCAAAAAAGCTGGTATTCATCATATTACGATTGTAATATCAACTTTTCAGGTATGTAAAGATACCCATAGTGTTGGACTGAGTTCATCCACGCGCCCCACATGTTTATTCTCCATAATTGAGTTCAAATAGAGTTTTAACCTAATTCCTAAATTCTAAATGAGTTAATTCCTCTTCCATTGAGTGAGATATATTTATGTACTGAGATTATAATTATTATTATATCTTATATTGTTGGAATTTTGGTTAGTGGATACTTTCCTATGAAACATAAGGAAGTTGATGATCATGACTTTCCTATACATTCTTTAATATCGAGATTAATGATTTTTCATGCATTAAACAAGTATTTTGAATAAAGGTTTTACATGTTCTAGTAATGATGATGACTTTTATATGCATTGATAAAAGACTAATTTAAATAAATATTATATATATATATATTTTATTGAGTACAAAGAGTTACATGTTGGGGAATATTTTTGATGAGATGATGCATTATTTAATGACTTTTTGACAAAAAACATGAGATTTACTAAAATCTTTTACTAAATTGGGGTCTTCAGTTGAGATACTACTTTCAATTGTTAAACTAGTTAAACCCAAAGTTACTACAAAAATATATGAATCTTGATATCTTACTTTAAACTCAAGAAAAGTATTAGTATAAGTTTTTTATGAACAGTGAAGCATGAAGCCTATGATTTTAGACAGTTTTGAGAAAATTTAAGGGAAAGTTAAGTTGGGCTAAGTCCCAAAGAGAAGAAAGTAATACTTTGAGAAAGAATATTCTTTAAAGTATGAGCATATAATTAATAATTTTGGGAGAAGTATTGAGCACCGATATGAGTGAGAGTAATAATAGTTTGAACTCATAAACTACATAGCCAGTGTAGGATAGGATTGTAACAAGGTACAACTCCTCACTCGCCACTGAGATGACTCAGTTTTGGGATGGATCCACTCCTCGAGTTTTTGTTCCTTACCTCGGCAAAGTATAGGATGGCTCTGGCAACGTGAGGAAGATGTTGTATCATCATGAAGCTCATAGTGATGCTTTTTGGTTAGAGAAACTCCCTAAGAAGTAGAGTTTATTATTTTACAGACTGAGATTTATTATTTCTTTATTAATGTATTTCATTTTATTATGTTGCATATTTAATTGAGTTGAGTTATTTGCAGAGCTAAGCATTTGAGTATTATATTTACATATTTAGTTGTGCTCATTAATGCATTAAAGCAAGTATTTCTTTTATATTAAAGTTGCACGTTTAGAAAAGTTCAAAAACATATGTTTTACTTGCATGACATACTTTTGTCAATTAAGATATCTCAAAGTTTAGTTTTAAAGTGAGTATCCTGTGCTTAGTACTTTTTGGCCATTTTACATACCATACATTCCACATACTGACGCTACTCGGCGCTGCATCATTTAATGATACAGGTACAAGTTTTAGAGATCCTCAGCAAGCACTTTGTTGAAGATATATTCAGTCACAGACAGTGGTGAGACCTCCTTACTTTCAGAGGAATCCTTTTATTTTAGCTTATTCTTTTTTAAATTTTCTTGAGGTAGCCTTGAACATGTCTTGGCACCTTCTTAGAGTTGATAGAGGCTTCATAGACTGAGTTAGATAGAGAATAGTTGTTTGTCTTACTTTCAGAGTCAATTTAAAAAAAAAACTATTATTATTTATTCTAATCGAAACATTGAGTTATTTTAATAGAAGGTATGAAATTATTTTACATCAGAATTTGCATGCCCAGTTGAGTACTTTCTTTTGTTTTATCAAATCTTCCACTAATTGTATAAGCGAATTGAGCCTATTAGTTCACTTGGGAACCAGTAATGGTTTTTGAGTGCCGGCCACGTCCGGGGGGAGGGGGGGCTGTAGGAGGCTCGGGGTGTGACAACCTCCATTCTTCCCATGCCTGATATATAGACTATGTATAGAGTTGGGGGTGGAGATCCTGCATTATTTAGACTCCTTGATCAAGGTTTAGAGAATATTAGATGTCAGCCTTATTAAGGCTGATGAGAATCTTGTGGCCCTCCGGCGAGCGCCATGCCCTCTTGTGCAGATGCTTGAGATGTTCACCATGACATCACCTCCTGAGCCTCCGTCTTCTACCACCGTTGATGCTTCCACTGCTAAGGGGCCCCCAAAGGCAGAGACTAATTTGAAGAGTGGGCCCACTACTATTGTGCTAGAGGCACCGACAGCACCCGCTGGTATGGTTTATGTGTTCGTGGCATCTATTCAGGCCATGACACAGAGGCAGGATCACACTTAGACCTAGGTAACTCAGTTATTACAGCAGATTTGGCATTGGGTCCGCCAAGCCATCTCAAAGGCTAAGGCCCGTATGCAAACGTACGTTGTGGCTGCTATGCAAGAGAGTCTCATACCCATGGACAACTGCATTGATGCATTCGAGAGGTGACTACAGTAGAGCCTTAGCTTAGCAAAGCCTGTAAATATGATGGCCATTTGGACGAAGATCCAACAGCTCTGGTCCGAGATAAGAGCAACACTAGTAGCACCAATTGTGATCCCTCGGGACAATTCTACAGAGGTGGTGGTAGATTTATTTGCTCCTAATGATACACCACTCTCTTCCCTAGGGAAAAGGCCCCATACTGATGATCCCGGGGTAGTGATACTAGAGGGAGGGTTGATAGAGGATAAGCAGTTCAAGCACGCTAGGCCACACTCGATACAGGATGAGGAGGCATAGTGAGCATGTGAAATAGAGAGAGTAAGGGGTGCAGACCTTCCAGACATGCTCCTGCTCCTGAGGAGACAGGCAGGTTGAGGGTGGTCAAACTTAGCCAAATACCAACGCTTAGGCACCCAGGTATGTTTTTTGACTCCTGTACTTTATTACTATATTTTGTACAAGGAGGACATTGCACAATTTTTTGATGGGATGTGGGTACTTATAGGCCACAGTGAAGTTTGAGTAACCTTGGCCTATAACTATCCTAAATTTTGAATCCGATAGGTTTTCTTACCTGTGTTCTTTTTCCCTAAGAATATTTGCTTTCTGTTCAACCTTTATGTTTAGGATGTGTAAGTAGTATTAGTAGCATATAGTACTGAACTCTATGACACATGTTAGTTTTTTTTATGAAAATGATACCCACTAGAAAAAATTATGTTAGTTAGTCTTGATAGAAACCATGCATGTTTGATTATTTGATAGTGCTTGTTCTGATAGGTGAGGTTGAATTGTGATGAAAACCATGATCTGAAAGTCTTTCTTAGTGTAAGTAGTGCCAGTGTGTGAGCTTTCTTTGCTAAATTCTTATACTTTATTTCAATTCAAGCTTGCCCTGTTACTCTGACTTAGATTGTAAGTTAGTTAGGAAAAGATCTTGGGTCGTTGTTCATATTAGTCAACTTAGCCAAAATAACCAACCAAATGTGTAAAGTATCCCATTATTCTAATGTTTAAGCCTTATATATACCCTTTCTTTATAGAAACCTAAGTTGCCTATACTTGTTGAATGTAAAATCCTCAAATTAGTCGTGGTCCTTCCTTGAATATTGTGTACCTTGGCTAAGTCAAAAAGCTTAAGTTGAGGGTGTCTATCAAAAGTGGCTCTAGTTCATATGTTGGATATTGTTCACCTCGACTCAGGCCAAAAGCTTAAGTTAAGGGTGGTTGGTGTAAGGGTAATCAAACAAAATGGGATGGAACCTAGTGATACATGGAAAAAGGAATAAAAATGTGCTCTAGGTGCAAGAAAAATGAATTAATGCCTAAATAATGAGCTTAAAAAAACAATGATGTGAAAATAAAAGGCAATGAGCTAAAAAGGAGAGTAAGGCACCTAGAAAGGTTTGAAATAGAAGAAGGGAGAATGAGTTGAACAATGATAGTGTTGGTAGGGAAAAAGTATAGGTGGGCCTTTAGTCACTATGTTCCCAAGAAACATACCAAAGCCCCCGGAGACTACGTTACAAACCAAGAAAGTCCAATAGTGATTCTAGTCCAAATAGTCGAAGGTTATAGTTGCAAGTATAGGGGCAAGCATGTGGTATTGAGAATTATATTTGAATTTCTTTTGTGAGAGTGAGTGATTTTGTTTAGTCCTAAGTCCTGAGTATACAAATATTATCATGAGTGAGATATAGGACTTCTATGTGTGGGGGCACTAGCATTACACTATTGATTTCAGACTAATTCAGTAAATGTTGCTTATTTGTGGATACCTTGCTTGGCATAGGTGCACTGTCACGTGTATTAATCTGCATTGGTTTGCATGATAACTATCTGATATACATGTATGAGTGGTATGGGTGTCTGTGCTTGAGTTATAGATGATCTGTGCCATTAGATTAAGGTGTGTGTATTATTGTACTGCTTATGTAGATTGAGTCTGTTGCTTGAGGATAAGCAATAATTTTAAGTAGAGAGTGTTGATGTGTTGTCAAAATACAACACTTTTAATGCTTAAAATTTGAAATTTTTATGTGTTCTCAAAGCAATATTAGTAGGTTTGATCTATTTTTTGTTTGTTTTTTTAGGATTACTGGATCTGGCATGATTTTGGGCTAAGCGTGTAGTTGCTGCTATTTTTGCTATTCTATGACACCTTTTATGGGCGCATGGAAGTTTCCATGAGTAGTAGAGGGGTGTTCGTAGTAAAATCCAGTGAAGGGTTGATTTTCCGAAGTTGAATCTACAAACTATTAGACGAGACATAGAATGAAGCATGAGTCATAGATGAGGTTCCATACCTTAAGGATCAAAAATTGAGAGTTGCTGAGAAGTCATGAGACGAAACCATATCCGAGTTGTAAGTCTGAATACAACTCATAAAAATGTCTCTTCGAAGCTAAACCTCTGATATGAGCTGTAGAACTTAGTACCCATAAACCTGCTCATATTGCCTGCCAAATCCAATTTTACTGCTTTGTTTTTGACTTGCATTTTAAGTACTATAAATAGATTTTTAGGTTATTTTCAAGGGAGATTGGAAGAGAACGACCAGATACCTTAAGAAAAGTGCTTAGAAGCACTTCAAACGTTATTTCGTGATTTTAGTTCATACTTTGTGATTTCCATCAAAGAGCTTGGATTTCTTGTTCTTAATTCCATTCTTGTAAGTGCTAAATTATGTTATTCTATCTCAAGATTCTTGCATCTACATTGAATATGTGTAGCTAAATCCACAACTAGGGTTGTGGGAACCATGAAGAACTAACAAGGTAAAACTGAATAATTTATATTCTTGTAAAGTGTGCATGTATGTATTAATTAACTCTTTTTATTTTGATTACTTTTTAATAGTGGCCAACGTAAGAACTCGCCTACTGTTACTGACTAGATCAAGGTAGTAATGAATAGAAAAAAAGATTAATTAACAAGGTTCGATTGATATTTTCTCATCTAATTAACCAAACTGGATCAAGGGGAGGTTCTGCTGAAATAATAGGTAAGGGTTAGTAAAGTCATGCTGCGAGGATGGATCAAATCGTGTAGTGAAATTTACCTATCACCTTGATCAAAAGGTCTGGTAAACTTAACTTACCATTATGCATGCTATACACTAGAAGAGAATGATATTAACCGATAATACCAAGTTAGGCAATCATGGGGAACACAATACCCTAGTTACTCTTCTTACTGGTTTCACAATACTTATTTTAGTTTAGGTTTACTTTTCGTAATTTACAAGTCCTCTGTCCCGCCTTTTGGGTCGTAAGTAGGTTTATTTACTTGAATTTCTTTAAATTACCTTGAGTCTTCCATATTCCCTGTGGGATCGAACCTAACCTTGATTAGGTTATATATCTTGACAACAATCGGTTTAACCTTCAAAAAGCAGGTGTAGCTTAGGTGACATCATGAAATGCCCCAAAAATGTACTTCGAAATGCCTATGATTGTAATTTCCATGTATCTCAAAATTGGTGCTTAATATTGAAAATCTGACTTCAGATTCTCAATCAGGGGCAAAATAAAGGGGGGAATTGTTATAACCCCAATTTTAGAGGATCCATAGAGAAATAATAATATTTGCTAATTTCCAAATTCCTGAAAGTATCCACGCCTTGGCTGAGATGTGTTGGGGGTGCGGAGCAGTGTAAAATGTTCCTTCGCATTATGTCCGCATCGCGGACCAGACGTAGACTAGTACAACCTTTTCCTTAGTTTTTCTTGTGTGCCCAAGGACATTAGGGTAATAGCCCTATGCCCACTTAAACATGAAATCACCCATACATAGCCATTTTTCAACATTATATCACTCAAAACCCTCGCAAAAATCTCTCCAAGTCTTAACCAAATATCTCACACCAAATTCATGGATTTGAAGCTTAACTTTGGAACTCAAGGATTCACTTCAAGCTCTAAGTTTCCTTCAGACTCATCTCAAGAAAACCCAAGTTTAAGGTATGTGGGTTTCATCTATTGGGTCCTTTCGCCCATGGAGCCTAATTTTCCTTTTTATGAAAAATTGCATGATTTCAAGTTGTATACTTATGGGTATCTCTTATTATGAAATACGAGCATGAATTATGTTGGGGTTTTATCAACGGATTGTTGAATATGTATATCTATTTTAAGCTTACACTATGAGTTGATCTTTGTTTATTGTTAATATGCATGTTTTGAGCAATGAAACTATAATCTACTATGAGTTTTGATGATGAATTTCAAGGTACTCTACATGTGGGTTTTACTACATATTGGTGGGTGGATTTTCATTAAGTTTCTCATCTTATTTTACTCTTGAATTGCATGATTTTGAACAAGTTTCATGAACCCACAATGTGTTTGATAAAATGTCAAGTCAAGAATTCTCAAGTTATTGATGATCTATTTCATGATTTACAAGTCAAGTGACTTCATAATGAATAAGGTCTTTCAAGTATGTATTGAATTCATGAAAAACATCGATGATTTTACAAGTATCATGTTAAGCCCCATTTCAAGATTTTTACCTCTTGTGAGCCATTCATGTTAAAGCAAGGGTTGATCTATGATTATGGTCTACTCTCATGTTCAAGTTAGACTCATAACTAAAGGTCAAACATGTTTCAGAAGCTACTTATGTCATGTTTCTTACAAGCTATACAAGCTATGATTATTTGAGGTATTTTGTGGGATTTGACTTAGCACCGATTGAGTCTTAAGATGGGGGCTCGACTCAAGGGGTCCTTATATAAATTCTTTTGTCTCTAAACTATGTCCCACCATAGGATTATGATTATTACCCCTACTATACTAGTAGATCCATCTAGTCATCTTATCATGTTTTGTTTGCCTTGGCATATCGACCATACCTAGCTGGGGGGTGTCATGCCCGTCCACCTTACCGAGAGGGTGTCATGCCTTGGATTCTAAGTTGTAGCTACTTGATCTATGTTGGTGAAGGTCACTTCCCACACAAGTGTATGTTGTATATATTATGCAGATGAATGGTATAGAAGCATGTTTTATTATGAGCATGGATCATGCATGCTATATTGAGATTTTATATATGTTGCTTATGATTATGCATTTTGACTATATTGGTTTATGTCTTGTTACATTGCATCTCTCATACTTGGTGCATTTGAAACGTACTAACGCATACTCTATGCCTACATTATATTACCATGTAAGGACCAGAGCATTTTTTGATCATCCTCCACATGGCTAGTTGATACTTCGAAGATAAGCTTTGGTGAGTCCTCAAGTCTGAGGACACTATTTACATTACCTTTGCTATTTTGAGACTTCTTTATGTTGAACACTTGTTATTGTGAGGGTGAGCTCAGAGAGTGTCTTGGCTCCTACTCCATTCCATGTTTGAGGTGTGTGAAAAGAATCATAATGGTCCATGTTTGAGGAATTCTAATGCTTGCTTTAGTTGTGGTGAAATGGGTCAAAAAGTTATTAATTGTCCTCATGCTAAAAACAAAGGTACAGATTGTCGTCCACAAGGCTAAGGTGCAAATATGGGTCCAAAGGCTAAGGGAGGCCAAAAAGGGGGTGCTCCAAGGCAAAATAGATTCTATGATCTTCAAGGAAGACAAGGGGTGGATGAGGTTCCTGATGTCGTCACTTGTATGTTAAAGGTTTTTGATTTTGATGTGTATGCATTGATAGACCTGGGTGCCACTCTTTCTTTTATTACTCCTTTTGTTGCCAAAAAGCTTCGTGTTTATCCCGAAGTGTTGTGTGAACCTTATGAAGTGCCAACCCCCATTAGTGAGTCCGTTGTTGCTAAAAGAATCTATAGAAATTTTTTCATGTTCATATTGCATAAAGTCTTGCCTTGTGATTGTGTTGAATTAAATGTGGTGGATTTTGATATCATTTTTGGGATGGATTGGTTACATGCATATTATGCTTCTATTGATTGTAGAACCCATAGGGTTAAATTCTAATTCCCTAACGAGCCCGTCCTTAAGTGGGAAAGTTGTGATGTGGTTGTCAAGGGTAGATTCATTTTTTATCTTAAAGCCCAAAATTTGATTTCTAAGGGTTGCCTTTATCATCTTGTGAGGGTTAGGGATGTCGAGTCCAAAGTCCTTCCTATTGAAGAAAAAGGATGGTTCCCTTAGAATGTGCATTGATTACCGACAACTTAATAGTGTCATCATAAAGAACAAGTACCCTCTATCAACTATTGATGACCTTTTTGCTCAACTTCAGGGGCTAGTCACTCTTCTAAGATTGATCTTGGCTGGATATCACCAAGTGAAAGCAAGGGAGTGTGATATTCCCAAGACATTTTTCAGACTAGGTATGGGCACTTTGAACTTGTTGTTATGTCCTTTGGGTTGACTAATGCACCAACTATATTTATGGATCTTATGAATCGGGTCTTTAATACCTACCTTGACATGTTCATGGTGCTCTTTGTTGATGATATCTTAATTTATTCCTATAGTAAGGAGGAGCATGTGAATCACTTGAGGGTGGTGGTGGAAATCTTGACGGAGAAGAAATTGTGTGCAAAATATGAAAAATAGGAGTATTGGTTGAAATAGGTTACTTTCTAGGGTATGTGGTATCGAGTGATGGCATTAAGGTGGATCCTAAGAAGATGGAGGTAATTAGGAATTATCCTAGACCTTTTACTCCTTCGGATATTAGGAGCTTCTTGGGTTTGGTGGGTTATTACCAAAGGTTTGTGAATGGTTTTTCTTCTATTGCTTCTCCTATGACTAAGTTGACCCAAAAAAGGCAAAATTCGTGTGGACCGATGAATGTGAGAAGAGTTTCCAAACTTTGAAAGATAAGCTTGTCTCGGCTCCTATCTTGGCTCTACCAAAAGTGTTGGAAGGGTTTTTGGTATATAGTGATGCCTCAAGAATTGGTTGGGTGTGTTTTGATGCAAAATGGTAAGGTGATAGCATATGCCTCTGGAAAACTTAGTGCATGAGAAGAATTACCCCACCCATGATCTTGAATTGGCGGCCACGGTGTTTGCTTTGAAGATTTAGCGCCATTACTTGTATGGGATTCATGTTGATGTGTTTACCGACCACAAGAGTCTCCAATATGTGTTCACCCAAAAAGATCTTAACTTGAGACAAAGAAGATGGTTAGAGCTCCTTAAAGATTATGATATGTGTGTGCATTATCACCCCAACAAAGCTAATGTTATGGCCGATGCTCTAAGTAGAGTGTCCATGGGTAGCCTAGCACATGTTGATGATGGTGGCAAAGAGGTGGCTAGAGAAGTTCACCAGTTGGCCGATTGGGGGTTAGGTTGGATGAAGTTGATAATGGTGGTGTAGTGGTTGTTTGTGGTTCTAAGTCTTCTTTTATTGAGAAGGTAAAGTCAAAACAAGATCTTGACCCCACATTGTTAGAGTTGAAGGCCTTGGTGAAAGATGATAAAGTGGAGATTTTCTCCCAAGGGTGAGATGGTGCCTTTAGGTACAAAGGTAGATTGTGTGTGCCAAATGTTGTTGATTTGGAAGAATTGACCTTGAAGGAGGCCCATAATTCGTCCTTTTCCATTCACCCTGGTTCTACAAAGATGTATAGAGACTTGAGGGAGGTGTATTGGTGGAGTGGTATGAAGAGATATATTGCCAAGTTCATATCCCAATGTCACAATTGCCAACATGTGAAAGCCAAACATCAAAGGTCGGGTGGCCTATCCAATGACATAGAAATTCCTACTTGAAAGTTGGAATAGTTCAACATGTATTTTGTGGTTGGGTTGCACTAGGAAACACTCTGACTCTATTTCGGTTGTTATGAATA
>JAPFFP010000113.1:23957541-23972063 GCA_026153255.1 Solanum medicagineum
GACGTTTTCCATAGACTCTGGTCTAGGTGGCCTTGCTATTGTCAGAACTTCCATGCTAAATGGTTGTGCTGATCAAGCGATAATTTTGTTGATAATTCAGTTACACGACATGAAACTATTGCCTTAGCAGCTAACATGGACTTTGTTCAACGACTAACGAAACAATATGCTTTAACTTCATTGACTGGGCAAGGCGAATGTTAATGACCATGATTCTCATGTTCTGCCTAATATTACTAGGTTCCTTACAGGTTCTGCTCAAAAGTGATAATAGGACTTGAAAATAGGGGATCCAACGTGTTCTTGGAAGACACTAATTTTTGTTGTCTTGGGGTCCCCTTTATTGGCTGATGATGGTTATGTACTTTTGTTTTCTTTAATAAACAAGTATTTTAGGGGGTCTTTGCGAGACTAGAAAGCAACAAAAGCAAGGTAGGTAGTTTCATATCTTGGATCTACAGTTGCTGTTCAAACTATTTGGGAAAGATATTGTTGAACTGTTAAATAGCCCAAGTATTCCATTTACTCATTTTTCTGTTTTCCATTCATGGTGTGCTATTCAGCATTTTGATAGCCAAGACCTATATATAACAAGGGAAACAAAAGAATTTTGTTAGTCAAGTTATAATAATGGCAAAATAGGATTAATTACTGTTGGTTAGGTTTCTTGTTGTTCTCCATTCTTTACTGTTGGTCAGGTTTCTTTATGCTCCAGGGGTTATTCCGACTGCGGAGGAGCATCCAGGGGCTCTCAATGTGGTGATGATCCAGGGGTTATTCCGGGTCCAGAGGAGCATCCAGGAGCCGTCAATGTAGGCGACGCTCCAGGGGTTATTCGACATCCAAAGGTAATATAAAGAATTTAACTTTTCACTTCCTTTACCCCTTTTCACCTTACACCTCTCTCTAACACATAATTTTACTCGGAGCATATTACAAATGGTCTCTCTGGGATCCCATCCCATGTCTACCTTACTAGGCTTGCACTTAAATTTCTACTTTGCACCCGAAAGGCTCATCAGTCACTCAGTCATAAGAACAGAGAATTTAACTAGTTTCTTTTTTTGACTTCTTAGATGGAAATCGAAGGCGCTTTAATCAATACTTCTTGTTTGACTTCTGGATGGAAAATGGCTTTCTCCTTGATTTATTCCATGAAGATGAAGCCGACCAATTTATAGAAGGGAGATCCTTCTCTCCCTCTCCCAGAAGCAGAACTGTTGGATAATGAACATGTTCTACATCTTAAGAAATCAATGTTAAACACAAGTATCCAAATCAATGTCAAACTGGAACAACTATAAACCCTTTGCTTTGACCACCGAGTGTGAATGTCCTGATCTGTATGGAGGTCCCAACTCGTAATCTGTTTGCTCCAAGAAAGTCACGCCAACTACGTGTGAAGACTAAGCCAGTCTCAGTAGTACTTCCCCCTCCACGTTGTTGCCTCACGGAAATGTCAAATTGCCTGACATTCATATCAAACACCACCACATCCTCTCCAATAGCGGACTCCAGCTTATAGGGAGATCTCTCTGTGTGCAATGAGAGCCGAGTCCTATTAATGTTTACATTTGATTGCGTGAGTACCTTAGAGGTTATTAATCTGAATTCGTTGCCATCATGGAATATAGTGGTAATGACATAAAGGACAGGGCCCTCCTCTGGATCAGGTGGCAAGACTGGTGCCGCCTCTAGACCAGGAGAAGGGGCTGGAGCTGCCTTTGGAATGCCGGGAGTTCATCTTCTTTGGTGATCTCTTTTTCAGTTAGTGGCCTGAATCTCTTTTTTAGTGGCAGGTTATTATCTTCCTAAAGAAGCTTGGATCGCTTCTTCAATGGCAGGATTGATTTCGACTTCATTCAAATCTTTTAATAGGAAGAATGAAGTCGAAATCAATCCTGCCATTGAAGAAGAGATCCAAGCTTCTTTAGGAAGATAAGAACCTGTCACTAAAAAAGAGATTCAGGCCACTAACTGAAGAAGAGATCGCCAAAGAAGATGAACTCCCGACTGGTCCAGAGGCAGCTCTAGCCCCTTCGCCTGATCTAGAGGCGGCACCAGCCTTGCCACCTGGTCCAGAGGAGGGCCCTGTCCTTTATGTCATTACCACTGTATTCCATGATGGTAGCAAATTCAGATTAATAACCTCTAAGGTACTCACGCAATCAGACGTAAACATTAAGAGGAGTCGGCTCTCGTTGCACACAGAGAGATCTCTCCATCTACTGGAGTCCGCTATTGGAGAGGATGTGGTGGTGTTTGACATGAATGTCAAGCAATTTGACATTTCCGTGAGGTTAATCTTCACCCGTATCTAGGGTGACTTTCTTGGAGCAAACAGATTACGAGTTGAGACCTCAATACAGATCTGAACATTCACACTCGGTGATCAAAGCAAGGGGTTTATAGTTGTTCCAATTTGATGTTGATTTGGATACTTGTGTTTGACATTAATTTCTTATGACGTAGAACCTGTTTGACATTGATTTGGATACATATAATTTTTTGTGAAACAAACCTCGGATAGAAATGTAGGGTAAGGTTGTTTACAATAGATCTTTGTTGTTGAGTCTTTTCTAGGACTCTGCGCATAGCGTGAGCTTACCGCACTCGGCTGCCCCCTTTATTTGTGTAGGGCTTGTATAAGCTTCTTTAATCAACTATATACACCTCAGAGAGATGCTGCATTGTACAAACAGTATTGTGAAGAAATTCAATGCAAAACATCACGATGAAAATTTCTTTACCAACAAAACATCCTTTGACATCTTGAGGAGAACCAAACTTCTGCTCTAGCAAAAAAACCAACAGCACCAAGTCTCCGACCAAGCTGATGACTGAAAATGGGGTCAATTGTTGAAGGTTTCTTGCTATAATTGACAGTCAAATGTATAACTTCTCCACCAGCAGGGGAATTCCCACCTACAACCATCTCCTTGCTAAAGTTGGCGAATGCTAGTATGCGCACTGTCATCAAATTTACCCACAGTGTACCTCTTGTTCCCGAATCGAGTGTATCACCGAGTCCAGGGGCAATCTCTGCCTCAATGAAGTTATGATTGTTGTCGGTTCGGCTCAGTGTGTGGAGGACAAAAGATAAACCCGGTGAAAGCATTTCTTTCACTAGCACGGCCATCATAGCATCTTTCTGGAGCACACCAGCTGCTCTGCGGCTCAGTACTGCTCTTCTAGTATACAATGTGGCCCAAACACGGGCTACAGCATGTCCGAACCTTATGGATCTGAAGGGCTAGCATTAGGAATTGAATCATAAAGTCCGGCTGCTGACATCCCTGCTACGCCCTCGACATTAGCACTTGAACGCACTATTAAGCGTGCATTACTGGGAAATACTTTAACCAAGCTTTCGATGACTTCTTGTTCGGGCAGCGGAGAAGATATTAACTTCTGGAGACTGTCACAATGTTTATCAAGTTGACCACCATCAATTTCAGCTGTTTCTATGAACAATCAATGTGAAGGTCTCCATTAGCTTGTTCGTTTCCAGTGCCGCTTCCATGGAATCAAATGGAATAACTGCTCCAGCAGGAACTTTGAATGAAGCTGGCGCCCCTTGGTCACTATAAACTATAATCAGATGAATCATAAAATTTATAAAAAAAAAAAAAAGGGCGAAGACATCTGTATTGCACCAATCGTGTCCATCATTTATGATAAGCTACAAGAAAAACATAATCCCAATCAATGTTGAACTACATCGCAACTTAGCTCCATGAAAACAGAAGGGGGGAAAATCAAGAATAGAAAGGGAGCAAGAACATTTACGTGATTTTTACTTTTTCTAAATAAAACATCTGGTGCTCGTTAAACAAAACAGACAATTTAGCTACAGCAACAAAGAACAAACTATCATGAGAGAGTTGTCCTGCAAAGAACCAAGCTACCTTTAGTAGAAGAAGTGGCCAGCAAAGGTAATTGAGCACAAGAAGCAGCTTTTGCGCCAGAGATTTGTACATCTGCATCAACAAGAGGAATAACCCTCTGGTAGGTCTGACCTGTAAGTAGAACTTTGGAGGCTTGATAAGCAAATGATAGAAAAATAGAAAAGAAAGAATAAAGAGAGAGCAAGGCGAGAAAAGAGGGGTAGAACAGAACTACAGACCAACGTATTTGTACGAATTATTCACCTCTTTAAATTGAAATGATTTGACGGCAATTGAGGAAGCACTGCTGTCTGACAAGGCTTCACCTTCAGAAGAAGCATTACCTGAAGGAAGTTTATTTGTAGAAACACAACTTGACTTCTCTGATGAAGCAGCAGTTTGTTAGGTAGTGGAGCCTGATAATATATTTAGCAACTGTCGCGGTGAGGTTGCGAGGGTGTGGGGGGCGCCCCGCCCCAAGTTTTAGGTGCTACTGTTTATTCTCCTTGTATACTTGTATTCTGTAATTGTAAATATTCGGACATCATTAATATATATAGTCCTATCGCCGTGGAGCTTAGCGTTACCAAGAAAAAATATTTCTCTCTCTAAGTTGCTCTTTCGCTGCCTTCTCTCTAAAAAAACAGATTGTTCATCTTTCTTCCTTCCAACTTACACAGATTTACAGATTCGTATTTCCCAACACAGTTAACTTTACACCAGTTGATGTTGCTTCTAACCTGAAAACAAAGAAAATCCCCGTAGAAAATTGAGGAAAAAGCAAATAAACTACTAATGCGTATCATCCGAAGTCAATTCGGTGCAGCATGCAGAAATCAATGAAAAATAGGTTTGAAGAAAATAACTTCACATATTTGCCTATAAGTTGGCTTACATCAGAAACTTTGTCATCGTCGTCACAGTTCACAAAAACTACCTTTCCCTGCAATCAAAAGTACGTTACACTTCTATAACAAACACTCATATAAAAGGACGCCTATAATTAACTTTTTGAGATGGGAGCAGGATTTGGAACTAACCTGCCGGGCCCTAACACATAAATGAGATAAATGAGGTAGCTCCTGAAGTACAACCCCAGATATGTTACTCCCTGCTGTCTCAGAATGATTTCTTTTCTTTTAATAAGTGTGGTGTCCAAGCTAGCTTGTACGCACCTCGAGCAAATTAGCCAATTATGTCCTAACAGCCATCAAAAGTAGTGTGGCAAGCTTGGAGACCTGAAAGACCACACTACACATTGCATGTGTTTTACAAAGTTAGGCACTTTGCTAACTTATAGCAATATCTTCTGTCAGACAGAGAAATGAGAAGAACAAGATTGGAGCAACACTATTCAGAACAATAAAATATTTGTCCGATCATACCCCGCTCGAATTTCAGCTTCAGTCCGTCAACCATTTCTACCTACTTCAACATATGGTTACTAATACACACCTCTCCCATCCAACATCAAATTTACATCACATCTGCTTCAATCCAACATCAAATTCTACACTATTATAGTATATAAATAGTGTCACAACAAATTTGATGTAATACTATTCCTCGCATCTATTCACTTTTATTGAATATTTTAACATTAATTTATCAAAGATTTTCCTAAAATCTGCAAGACCATAAACTCAGTTGAACAATGTATTCTCCTACACCTCCCCGCATGTGTAAATAGGTTCTACATTTACATGTGGGTGGAAGATTTCCCTCCTTTTCTTAAAAAATCTTTCCTTTTGTTTAGAAGAGAGTGGGTTTGAAGTAGAGAGATAGAGAATAGGCTGAAGAGCTGACTTGGAGTAGAGAGATAGTTGGAGAGAGGGTATGGCTTAGAGTTACTGACCCATATGAATTGAGAGAGATGAAAGAAGTCCGAACAGGCTCGTAAACCTTCACCATATTACATCTAAGTCAAGTTTATGTACATAAATACGTTACAATTTAAACTACATTCATAATAACAAAGAACACGCAGTTACTATTAAAGATCTCATTGTATTCATAAAAACTTTGGAGCTTGCCTTAGGTAGAGGCGTAGAGCCATCACCAAAACAAATACACCAACCTTTTTGGACTCCAAGAATGATGAAAACATTGACAAGCTACTTTCATCAAGGGATTCTCTTATAGATTCCAGTTGTTCATCAAGACTGAAAGAAAGAACAGAAATTTGTCATGTCAAGCAACTTTCATTTTCCTGTGTGCAAGTATTTTCACAGGAACATATTACACCTAATAAATTCTGTATAAACCATACAGACATTCATAATTTGGCATTAGGTATTGGAGAAACATATCCCTTGAAGGGTGACCAATTACACAGGACAAGAAATTTCTATAACATGCACCCAAATCAGTTTTCTTCACTGACAAAGAAAACATTTAACTTCAAAATGACTCTAACAATGCATTCAATCTCTTTTCTCCTTGGGAGAGAATCACATTTGTATGTGTGATAGCGAACAATGAAGTCCATACATCATGATATAACCTGATCTCTCAATTGATAAACTGAGGGTACTGCAAGGTAGAAAAAAGTTAATATGGGGAAGAAAAAACATCCTTGTAGAGAAAATCAATTGAGGAACAACATACTGGTGATGGTGAGATACTATAATTATCTAGCAAGCAAAGAAGCCTTTTTACAAAATAATGGAAGTGGACCAAATGCATGCAACAGAGAAGCTGGATTAGTTGATCTACGAAACTCATCTCCTTTTTATCCCACATCAGGACTGGCTTTTTGTACAGAAATCAAACATTTTAAAACAACTAACAGAACAAGGTCATACCTCCCAGCATTGAAGATATCTTTTAGTTCATTGTGGAAAATCTTGAATTGTTCTACAAATGCCTCACTATATTGTCCAGGTTGCTTGGTAATTCTTTCAAGCATTGCTTCTGCTGACACTAGATCTTCAGGGCCAGCATTTCTGTGGAGCTTGTTTTTGTATAGTATGTTTGATTTCTTGCTCAAGGACGGATTTTTTTCAATAGCAACAAGGACATATAAAAATTACATAATAAATATGGAAATATTGAGAATGCAAAGAAAAATTAAGTAATAAATATTTGGTAAAGAAACCTTCGTGATGGCTAGTAGAGTCGGAATTTGGTAATGGATTGCCCACTCGTGAAGAAGAAAAGAGAAAGTGCGAAATTAAAAAAAAAAAAATCAAATTATATTGTTTATACAATATTATTTCATTGCCTCAAAAGCTTTCATCAAATATTATTTCATTGCCTCAAAAGCTTCCGTCCATTACGAGTTAAAAGGGGATCTACTGTACGTATCCAAACCCCTATATTTATATTGAATGAACAAACGAAACTGACATCTACTAAATAAATGTAAGATAGGCATCATTAATTTAGGAAATGAATATTATCTGTATCAACAAACATGAGAGAGAAGAGAAAAGGGGGAATTTCGTAATATTTTGAAACAGATAGGACTGCATGTAATTATCTAAAGAAAAGTGGTGTATTTATGTAATTTACTCATATTTTTATGGCCCAACCCGCACTCGCCGACCCGTACCCACTTATATATCTAAAAACCCTTTAAAGTAAAAATAAATTAGGGTTTCCCTAACTCTTTCACTCTCTTTCTCTGTCCTACTGTTCATCAGTAGCCATGGTTAGTTCTCTGAGCGGTTCAACTTCATCAATCTTGTTACTTTCCAGTTTTGTACGATTAGCTTACGCATTATTATGTACTGAATTTTTTAATGATTTTTTTGTGATGTGAAAATTTGCTAACAGCCTCAGGGAGATTACATAGAGTTGCACAGGAAGAGATTCGGGCGTCGCCCTGATCACTTCGAGCGTAAACGTAAGAAGGATGCTCGTGAAGTTCACAAGCGATCCCAAATTGCCCAAAAGGTCCTTTTTTCCCGAAATAACTCTACATTTTTTTTTCATTGTTCTGTTTCAATTTTCTCATATGCTGTGTAATATGAAATTTGAGCTAACAGTTTGTGTTTTGCGCTCAAAACAGGCTTTGGGTATCAAGGGTAAGATGTTTGCTAAGAAGCGGTATGCTGAAAAGGCCCAAATGAAGAAAACGTAAGTTCTTAATTGTTTACTATTTTAGGCATATTGGCTTGGTTCTTTTACCAAGTTGTTTACTTTGATTTTTATTTTGTTTGTTATCTTGTTGTCCGATGATAGTTGTGAACGACACAGTAAAAAATGGAGCTGAATGAATATTCATCATTATTTGTTTTTTGTACATACTTCTCTGATATATTTAATTGATTATCAAATATATATAGGAACACCAAATTTTGAACTGTACGCTCACACTCCTCCAAGAAGTAAATTGACTATTCCATAATCTTCTATTTGAATCGTCAGAATTAGTTCAAAGCCTAAATTGAACAGGCAGCATTGTCCACCATTGGTGGCATAGTTTTATATTTCTGTGATTTTGATAAGGGTACTGGGAATAATTAATGCTCTCCTAGAATTGTCTGTTGTTCAGATTATGGTTACTCTTTTGGTACTGAAAATATTGGGGCTTACTCTGCTCTACTTTACCAGCTTACTTAGTGTCTGTTTGGATCAATAAAATAAGTTTCCCAAATATGAAACTCGGGGTGCCGATTCAATTTTAGAAAATGATGCTTAGCCGATAGCTAAAAATGAGATATTTCACAGGTTCTCTGATTTTCGCAAGCATATCCTTTGCTTCTTGCTATTTTGCGGTTGCTTTTCTATATTGAGGTGCCAGAAGATGGTGGTAGTACGCATGTCCTCTTGGTTTAGAATCATCTGTGTTGAACTTGGGGTGTGTGGAGTGTGACTAGAGGTTGGATATGGATTAATGTGGAACCTTAAGTTGGGAGCAGACAATGGCATGTCTTTTGACCTGTTGGAAAAAGTTACTGAATGTTAGTCTAAAGGGGCAACACTTGTTAGCATTTTCTAAGGTCAAGTAGATTCTGCTAATTTATATGATTGCTTTAGTTAATCACACAAATAAGCATTTTTTTAACCTTGGGGTCTCAACCTCATGCTCTTTGGCATTTGATTTTGAGTCTTGCCTCTCTCTGGAATGATGGCCTTATGGGTGATGAAGTAAAACCATTGGTTCACATCCCGCAAACTTGAACATCGGTTGAAGTAAAATTCAATACCACCTATATGTAGTTTTGGACATGCTGAATCCCTTTACTACTACTAATTGTTTCCACTTTATGGTTATTTATATGTTAAAATGTAGTTTCTTAAACATTTTGCAGCTGTCCATTGAAATAATTGTAGTCTTTTACTTTCTAATGAGGTTAGCTTCAATACCACTTAGATTCTGTCAAGAGTATTTGTTAGAGAATTAATTCAGAGAACAGTGTGCTCTATTAAGTTTTAGGTCATATAGTTTAAAGCAAGAAGATAAGAACTAGAAAATTTCAGCCACTTACAGTGAAGTAACATTTCCATCTGACTTTTTTCTGTTGCTCCAATCTATGGATGATTCAAATTCTCTAAACCACTCAGAGAATACTTGGTGTGTTTATTTGGTCCTTTTGGATGTGACATGTGATGAACTGATGATTCTTTTAGTCACTAAAGCCTGTACCATTCCTAAATGATTTATTTTTGAAGTTTCTCATAATATATCCAATTCTGTACTTTGTTTGCCTTGAATAGATTGGCCATGCATGAAGAGTCATCAACCCGACGCAAGGTTGATGATGATGTGCATGAGGGTGCTGTCCCTGCATATCTGATGGATCGTGAAACTACCACAAGAGCTAAGGCATGTTGAGTTTGATGCTGTGTTGAACTTGTCTTTTCTGTTCAATTTGTGGTACAATGAACATAGACTGATTATAATGTTTTGAATGTTAAACCTTCTGTGCAGATTCTTAGCAACACAATAAAGCAAAAGAGGAAAGAGAAAGCTGGAAAATGGGAGGTGCCTCTGCCTAAGGTAAAGTTAGAATATCCCTTTATTAACAAAATATATTACCTTATCCAATCTAAAGAAGGTAAAGTTAGAATAACATGGTAAATTTTGTCCTTGCATTACTTGTTTCAATACTATCTCTGTCCGCCTGTATGTTGTAATTCTTGTTGTTTCTGAAATATTGATGTTGCTCTGTTTCTCTCTGTTTGACTGGTCACAGTATCATAAATAGAGATACTTAACACTTCAGTTTGTGCTCTTAAGATTGAGTTGTGGATCTTTCGTCTCACATGGAATATGTTTAGCTGTAGGGATGATTCTTATTTGTCGTCTTAGATAGTTACAGAGAACTCTCTGAAAGTTGATGACCCACAATGGGTTGATATTCCAATATCATATCAACATCAGTGTAAATCTTTCCGTTTACATTATTTGCTTTCTAATAAGATACTTCACCTTACAGGTTAGACCAGTCGCTGAGGATGAGATGTTCCGAGTGATAAGATCTGGCAAAAGGAAGAGTAAGTATTCTTCAACTACCCAATTTCATTTTCTGCTGGTTAGCATATATCTCCGGGTTCTTCATTTCAGCTCCGCACACTTGTCCTTTGTTGTGTTATTTGTTACCTTTGGGATTGTTGGGAGCAGTTTTTTGACCATTTTGATTTGTGCTCATCCTTTGCAGCCAAGCAGTGGAAGAGAATGGTTACAAAAGCCACCTTTGTCGGAGCAGGGTTTACCAGGAAACCCCCAAAGTATGAGCGATTCATCCGCCCATCTGGCTTACGTTTTACTAAAGCCCACGTGACACACCCTGAACTTAAATGTACGTTCAATCTTGAGATCATCGGGGTGAAGAAGAATCCTAATGGTCCAATGTATACTTCACTAGGTGTTATAACGAAGGGAACCATCATTGAGGTAATCTTTCCGTTTCAAGACTGCACCCAAGTTTGTCTAGTCTTGGATGCATTCACTAACTGTGTTGCTATAAAATCCAGGTTAATGTCAGTGAACTTGGTCTTGTCACTCCTGCTGGGAAAGTTGTTTGGGGTAAGATATGCTGTGCTTAAACGTTACACTTGGGGGATTCTTTTGTCGTTCAAATTCTGATTATTCGTTTTATTGTGGATTGTTGAATGGCAGGTAAATATGCTCAAGTGACGAATAATCCTGAAAATGATGGTTGTATCAATGGAGTTCTGCTCGTGTAGTACTTTGTAACAGAGAAGAAACTGCACCCATTTTGTTTTAATCGAGTGCATAACTATTTGTATCTCATCGGTGGTTACACAGTTGTAGAACAGGAGAGGTGAAATGAGTTGGAACTTGCAAATATACCGATAATTTAGGTCTCTGTTTATTGTTATGCTATTGAGGTGGAACGTAGCATGTAAGGTTTGTTTACAAGCAAAAAAAAATGTCCCAAAATCTTTTCTTTGCCATCATCAGTAAATTCTTAAGTTGATCAACAATTGTAACTTTTAGTATCTCATGTTTTGTATCAGGCGAATGCAAAGATCAAGATTTACCAATTTCCTACTTATGTTTAACACTGGACATTGTATTACATGTAACATGAAAATCTTATTCAGGTAGAATTCAAACATAACACTACACTTAATTGAGGATTTTGATTTCGTCTATCTTAAGTGAACTAAAATTAGTATCATAAAGTACTAGTTCTTCCATCCAAATTTAACAGATAACTTAAGAGTGAAATAATTGTGCTTGTTCATTGAACCATAAACCAACTACATCTAGTTATATTCTTATTCAAAAACATTTTTTTCTCTAATTTGTCCTTAATCCTTGAAAACAAAACTATGTACTGTGAATCCATGTTGATCTAAAAACTTATACCTAAGGATTTGTATGTCCATTCATTTTTTTCATTAAAATTTAAATTTTCTTTCGTGTTATATTGGACTTGACTTTTTGAAGATGGATTCTTTTAGTTTAAAACAAAATTTTCAAATAATTTCCTTTTTTTTTTTTAAATGTACGGTATTGGAGAAGCAACAAAAGGAAAATGTATAATTATGTATATTTTCCTTATACGTTGCTGCTAATAAGTCATAGCTATTGTATTTAGTTAATTTAAATTCATGGAAAAAAAGGGAAGCAATGTATAAGAAAAATAGAAAAATTTTAGAATAATACAAGTATAAAGATAAATAGGGTTTAAAAAGAAAACTCCCCAACCCACCGCCTTCTTCCTCCGTCTCCTCCGTCTCCTCCAAAACTCGGAAGAAAGCACAAATAGGTCAAAAATGAAAGCTACAATTCAGGAACAGCAACATAGAAAGGTGCGTAATACTTTCCGTCATCTATCAGTAGCATTACAAATTTCAGAATTGTTTTGTTCAATTTTAGTTGATTAGCTGAACGCTATCGATTTCAACCGACCCACTAACTTTTTCGCATCAAAATAAGATTATACTGCCTATGTTGTTATTTGTTCCCAAAAACAGTCTAGTTTGTAAAGATCAAAATTTTATTTTTGTGATAAATTGAAATTGTGTAGAGAATAAATTGGCCAAAAATTAAAAATTTGCAACTTTTGCAGGGACATGTATGTATTGAGATCTATCTTTGAATTGTCTTAGTAAAAATCTCTCCTTTTTAATTATTTCAACGACTGTTGCATGTTTATGTGATAAAGAAACAATCTGATATTGCAGCAGAAGATGAAAATATGGAAAAAAAGTAGCAGTGAAGAGGAAGGGAAGTATGCAAATAGTGACTGCTTCAATAAGCTACCTGATGATGTTATAACTTCTCTTTTTCTGAGATGCAGCCTCAAGTCATTATCCATGTTAAGGTGTACATCCAAGTTGTGGAATAACTTTATCATTACTCCCTCATTCCTTCATTCTCACCTGACAAAATCAACAGAAAATGGCCCCAAACTTCTTTTTCTGGAAAGAAAATGTTTTCACAGGTCAAAATCGTCCAGGTTATGGTTTGTTTCAGTTGACATGGATGGAAGCAGGGAGGAGTTATACACCGTAACTGCCCCTGATACATAACTATCAGTTCAATGAAAGTATGCTATGGTTTGGTTTGCCTCTCGGCGGATTGTCGTCTTTATTTGTGCAATCCCGCTATGAAACAATTGTGTGAATTGCCGGAATATTCACCTTCTGCTACCCGTGGATATACGGATTTTGGGTTTGGATATCTTCACTCGAGGAAGGAATACAAAGTGGTGCATCATTTCTATAGGGGTCCCCGGTGTCTTCGTATCAATGTTCAGCTTGCACAACTAAAATTTGAGGTTCTTACCCTAAATAGGGTTGGTGGTGTTTCTTTTAATGGATGGAAAGAAATTGCAGACACGCCTCCTTGTCATCCATGCTTGTCTGGGGTATTAGTAACTGAATGTATGTATTGGTTGACAGTGTGCAAAGTTCTTGGCCGTGTCCATCCTACTCAAATTCTTTCATTTGACTTTGAAAATGACAAGTTCCTAACTATATCAACTCCATCATCTTTTAAGGATCCGATAATGATGGATTTGAAAGGGATGCTTTGCATGTCGGACATTGACCACTTTTGTAGGAGTTCATTTCTAGATTTGTGGATACTCAAGGATAAAGTAAGTTGCACTTGGGTACATGAATATAGTGTCAATTTGGTGAACTTTGGGCATAAGAATATAACGTCTTACTTCTTGACATTCAATGAAGAAATAATATTTCGACATTGGCATACTGTGGTCTTCTATGATCTAAAAAGGAAATGCTTCAGAGGAGTGGAAGAGCTTGGGTTACAGCGTTATCCTGGCACTGCATCACTGTGTTTTGGCATTTACTCGAAAAGCTTGTTTTCCTTAGGAAGCAAATAGTCCTCCCCTCTTTTATGTTGCATGATAAAGGATTGATAATGTTACGACATATTACTCCAGTATCTTTATTGCTTATGATGTGAGCATTGTAATAATACTATCGAAAAATTTAAAACTCTTATTTGCAGTTTATGGGGTCTGATCTTCTTTATCAGTTACATGAACGAAACTCTCTCTCCTTAGCATAATATTCAATTGCATGTGGCTGTAGAGTGTTATTACATTGGTGGCATCACTATTCTGCAAAAAAGAAAGGAGTCTTATTAGTTTCTCAACTTTATTATATTTGCTTTTATGTGAGGAAAAAGAAAACCTATGAGAGAGGTGAAATCTCCCTATTTTGTAAGGAGTAAGAAGAGGAATTTACTGCCATATTCTCTAAACTCTCAAATTGATTTCTTTTCTTGTTTGATTCATAAGTCCTCAAATTTATAGAGTAGCTTTGTCATTTTTAAAATGTATGTATTCTATTTTCCAATAATGCTAACTTCAAGGGGTGATAATACAGCTTGGAAAAAATAATTTGTATGACAAGTTGTAATCAGGGTATATCTAAGGGTCAAGATGGTGTTCATCCACAATCTCTAATAAAAAATTATAGCAAGTTAATTTAAAGTTTTTTTTTTTTATGTATATATAGATTTTGAATTATATGAACACAAGAAAAAAAAAAGTTGGCTCAGTTTGACGATTACGTGACTGCTTTTGCAAGATCAGTGAACTATTTTTCTTATAGTAGGAAGGAGCATCAATATTTGGGTATTCCAATGGTCTAACGAGGCAGCGTGGATTTCTTTGCTGATCCTGATTTATTTGCTAAGGTCATTTTTGTCTATAGTAGCCTCTGTTAGAAAACAATAGC
>JAPFFP010000113.1:23972163-24049247 GCA_026153255.1 Solanum medicagineum
CCCCTTTAGTTGCAATTGGGATCTTCCATGATCCACGAGGAAGAAGAATTTCACTGTATAATAGCTAAATTAACTTTGAGTATGGAATGATTCTTTGAAGGAAGGGTTTACACATCACCTAGGTCAGAATGAGGACATTTACTGGAAAAGAAAAGTTTGTCTATAAGGAATGAGACAATTAGAGAAGGAAACTTGTATATTACTTGTTCCAGATTCATAAGCAAAAGGGGAGTGTTCTATAGTGAAGGTCGCAAAGACACTGTGCCCTCACCCCTTCTTTGGGTGTCTTCCATTTCTCCAGTTAAAGTAGTGGTTAGTGGTGCGTGTTACGATTTAAAGAATAATAGAAAATCTGTCACATGGTAAACTCTTGTAAATAGGCTTGTGACAGAGGTGGCTTTTGTAATCATTCTTTCCACTTCTTTAGTCATTAGTGTGAATCTATGAATAACACTTTATTTTAGAAGGTTACATGTCTTTCTGTTTTCATTGACATGGGTTGGGTATTTTGAGGACAGCTGTTTGACCTCCTTAAAACATTTTTTTCCTTCTATCGTTTGACATACAGAGTTTGGTAACTGCTATCTGTTGTATGTCAATCACCAAAAGAAGAAAAAGAAAGATGGTAGAGGTAATCACATATCTTACATTAGTATTGTTAAACATAGATAACAATTAAGTGTCTTTAAAGTTAGAGAATACACTTGTCCCCATTGATTATGTTAAGTGTTACCAATGGGGTTTCTTGTGTCCTGGGCCGGCTGCACCCACTGCTCAAGGTTTTGGGTTGGATATTCAAATTCTTTCACATGGTATGAGAGCCAAGCTTTGGGTTGAATAGAGTGTTTCTTCTATAAATTGTTTGAGGGTCTAGTCAAACGACTGGTTGATAATCTGATGAGGGCATTAGGCTGGTGAATTGAATTGATTAATTCCCTGGGAGGTTGTCTTTAAATCTGGACTTATTTTAGATGTTTTATGAGCCTCTGTGAATATTGTTAAACAGCACACGACATGCTATGACAAAAAATAAATAGGAATAGTGTCAAATGTATGTATGTACACTCTTCATAGGACATTTTCTTGACTGTTGTAAGTGAAGTTTCTTGTGTACTTGGATTTTTAAATGGGGATATTTTTTCAGGTATAAAGATGCAATCGATTTGCTTAAGCTGCTACTAGTCAAATTTAAATCTGATCGAAGAAGGGGATATTGGACTCTAAGGCTCTCAATTGATTTGGAGCATGTTGGGTGCCTTGCTGAGAGTCTTGAGGTAGCTGAAAAGGGGTTGCTAGATCCTTGGGTTCGTGCTGGCTCTATAGTGGCTCTACAGAGACGGGTTTTGCGGTTGGGTAAGCCTCCTAGACGTTGGAAAACTCCCAGGTTTTTGAATGCCATCAATAGGAAGATTGTTGAGGTAATTCATCTCCGATTGACTACTTTGCACTTCTCCTACTCTCTTAGGATATCAGTATCATGCTACAGTTTCAGATTCACTCTCCTTGATGATTACTTAGGTTCATGTTCAGGGCAGACCAGTCAATTGCAAAACAGGGGTGAAGAACGTCTTTTATGGTGAGGATGGAGAACGTTGCGGAGTAGAAGAGCTTGCTCTAGAGTATTATGCTGGAGAAGGAGGATGCTGGCAGGGTGTTCACACTGAGAGTGGGATTTGGTTGACTATTTTTGGGCTTCTAATGTGGGATGTCCTCTTTGCGGACGTACCAAATGTCTTCCGCACCAAATTTCAGGTAGTATATGCTTGACGTTTTCCATAGACTCTGGTCTAGGTGGCCTTGCTATTGTCAGAACTTCCATGCTAAATGGTTGTGCTGATCAAGTGATAATTTTGTTGATAATTCAGTTATACGAGATGAAACTATTGGCTTAGCAGCTAACACGGACTTTGTTCAACGATTAACGAAACAATATGCTTAACTTCATAGACTGGGCAAGGCGAAAGTTAATGACCATGATTCTCATGTTCTGCCTAATTATACTTGGCTTCTTACAGGTTCTGCTCAAAAGCGATAATAGGACTTGAAAATAGGGGATCCAATGTGTTATCGGAGGACACTAATTTTCCTTGTCTTGGAGTCCCCTTTATTGGCTGATGATGGATGGTTATTTGCTTTTGTTTTCTTTAATAAACAAGTATTTTAGGGGGTCTTGCGAGACTAGAAAGCAACAAAAGCAAGGTAGGTAGTTTCATATCTTGGATCTACAGTCGCTGTTCAAACTATTTGGGAAAGATATTGCTGAACTGTTAAATAGCCTAAGTATTCCATTTACTCATTTTTCGGTTTGTCATTCATGGTGTGCTATTCAGCATTTTGATCTTCAAAAAATTCTTGAGAAATGAAATCTCTCTTTTTGCACAGACTGCACCTTTGGATCTTGAAACTGATAGCTTTTATGAAGTCAGAAGGGATCTTGTAGAAGCTCTTCTAGATAAGATTGAGCATGGCATGGCGGAAGAGTTACTTATCATGTCGTGGGAATCACATGTGGGAACAGCCTGTAGGGGAGTTAACTGGGACAAACATTCTCTTTCTGAGCTCCGAGCAGCTGTTACATGCATCGATGGTCCTTGTCTTGCATCTCTCTGTCGCAATTTGGCTCAAGACTACAGGAGCTGGTCAAGTGGAATGCCTGACTTACTGCTGTGGCGCTTCCATGATGACTACAGAGGCGAAGCAAAGCTCGTTGAAGTGAAAGGCCCCAGAGACCGACTTTCTGAACAACAACGTGCATGGTTACTCTTTTTAATGGACTGCGGCTTCAACGTTGAGGTATGCAAAGTTAGTCATTCCCCAATATAGGGGTGGAAAATGCATGGTTATAAAGTATCTTCCATGTCACAATATTAAACGTAAAAAGAAGGATAAAGAAAGAAAATTTTCAGAGCCATTGCTCTACACATTACAAGAATGCTATCATTTTTATTATTTATTGTTATTGTAATGGTTTTTACTTTAAGTTAATGACTGTTGGAGACAAAACAAGTTTATTAAATAAAATATTTTAAACATAAAGCCTAGCTATATCTTTCATGTTTTAAAATATTTGATTACGCAAGGAGGGAGGTTTTACATTTATGTTTTCCTAAAAGAAAGGAAATATATATATATATATATATATATATATATATATTCTATTTGGATATGATTCTTTGAGCATCATTTTGGTTAAGTCAGCAAAGGTAAATTTTAAAACAGGAAAAATGGAGACCTAAGAAAAGGTGGAAAATTCTCTTTAGTATTTATCCAGGAGAATAAGATGAAATTAATTCACATTCCTCTGCAACCTTTAGTATATTAAAATTATTTTAACTAAGGGTACAACATAACATTTTACGATTTCAATAATAATAATAATAATAATAATAATAATAATAATAATAATAATAATAAAACATATACCATTGATAAAGTAATATTTATATGTGAGAGTGCATGTACCGATTTTGTGTAAATTAATACTCCATCTGTTTAATTTTATGTGGCACAAAAGCTTGTGGTCTAAAATAATTTTTAAATATTTATTTAGCTGAGAATCATTTAATTAAGAGTAAAAGAAAAAATTTAAAAGTTGTTTTCATTTAGAGTAAAATAATATTGTTTTTAGAATAGACTAAAAAGGAAAGAATATACGGGTTTCTATTACTTGATCGTAATTAATTAATTTATATAATCAGACAATAAGCTGAATTCATGATTTGATGTAAATACTTAATATGCATAAGTATTAATCAAAATTAATTATATCGTACTCTGAGGCAGAACTAACTCAGAGACAGTAAAGATTGATCATTCGAAATTTCGAATCGAAAGTTATACTTTATATAAAATTAAAATTATAGTATTGAATTTTGTGAATCCCATTAATAAAAAATTTTGGTTCATCCCATCACCTGCCCACCCACAAGAATCTTCCCACATTTTTGGAAGAATCATATCTTATGTCATAGAATCCACTTTGAGAGAATCAAATCATGTTTCTTGATTCAATTTTAATTGTAATATTTTACATAATAACATATTTCTCCATGTCATATAGAATTTTAATTTATTTAATAGTAAATTTCAACCAAAATTACACGAATAAAGAATATGTCAGCTAGAGAAAAAGGTTATATATGTATGTATATTTGGCTAGATTCTCTCATATCAACATGCATGCATATTAATTAATTTAAAAAAAAGTGAGAGAAATTAAAGTAGTATTCTCACAAGTAGGAGTTAAAATGAGTTAGCTTCTACAACTTAGTACTCTAACTAAAGCTATAAATATGAGTTGAAGTTTGCAAATTAGTACTCACCATCCCTAAGTGTAAAATACACATATATTATTATATATAAAACAAGATATATACACAATGTGTGACAAGAGTTGCATGTCCAATGGAAAACAACTTATTGTTACAAGTGAAAATAGCTCTAAGGATTTGGAGAGTTTTGTTTATGTTGAGACTCAACATGTGAAATCCAATAGCTCTTTTCTTCATGCTGTGATTGGAATGCTTATAGGTGAGTTCTTTCCTCTCACTTTTTATTATATAATAAACCTCATTTGAATCCCCTTAGCCAAGTAATGGCGGAGCTAGATCTAATTTTAATTGAGTTCAAAATCTGAAAAAGCAAGCACATGAACTTGTCAAATGGGGTTCGACATCTACTATAAATGATAAAAAATAATTTTAACTATATATGTATAAATAGTATAATTTTTCACTGAAGACAGTTTTGATGAATCGGGCTCCGTCACTGTGTATATATGCACACACATATTAAGGAATATGGTGTGGGTGGATAGTGGCTGGCCATCCTTGACTAGAAGTCTTATATTCAAGCATAAAAAATTTCTTGATAAACGAGTGTTTTATCTTTTCCATGAGTGTGCATGCATGTAACAAATCTTAGTTGATTTACACAATGTTCCCTTTTCAGGTCACTATCAGATATAAATTTGTCTCCATTTTTAAAAACTTGTGCAAATATATCAAAATTATCCTTTTAGATAACGTTAGACTCGAATTTAATATTTAAAGAATGTCACAAAATTTTTAGACTATCGTCTAATATATTATATGATTTTTATTTTACTGAAAAAAATTCATAAGTTGCTAGAGAAATAAAAAAGTAATTAATCCTATTTTGCCATTATTATAACTTGACTAACAAAATTCTTTTGTTCCCCTTGTTATACATAGGTGTTGGCCAACTATCAACTCCATATGCTTTCTTCAATCCTTCTTATAGGACTTGGAATAATATGTGCTTATACTTCCCATCTTCTTGGAAAATGTCTTTTAAAAAAATCAGATATTGGACACCAAGCATTTGGAACAAAAGGGAGAATCATAGTCACAGTTTTCATGGCCCTTATTTCTTACACATAGCAACTTGTCCATTGTGTTCAAAAATACAAATTTAAAATTAAAATGGATTTTATTTCACTTATCTACTTCACAAATATTAACAACAATTGCTATTCCTAGCCTTTGGTTAAGAAATTTTTTTTTCAAGTGTGGGAATTTTGATTTTTGTGACTTTGCATTTACTGCTATTTTCGGAGGAATTAAAGCTAATCATGAAATACCAATTCTTCGTTTACAAAATATTCCTTCAATTTCTGGCCATATTGTTTTTCCTAATATCTACACAGAGATGAAAGACCCTTCAAAATTCACTAAGGTATGTAGTAATTAATTATTTATTGAAAATTATATGTACTCCTCTCCGTTTTAAAAAAAATAATTTATTTTCTTTTTTAATCTATTTCAAAAAGAGTCACCCCTTTCTTTTATTTGGCAACACTTTAACTTCAATTTTCCACCTGACATGTTTTAGGTGACAAGATGAAAGGTTATTTTGACATAACTTGAATTTAGGATCACAAGATTAAAAATCTTTTTTATTTTTCTTAAATTCCACACCAAGTCAAACTAGGTCAGCATATACTAAGTCAAACTAGGTCAGCATATACTTAATGCATGTTATACTAATTATTTATATTTTTATTGTGTTTAATTTGAAGGTATCAATTATGAGCTTCTCAATAGTGACAACACTGTATATATCCTGAGCTTTCATGGGAGCAAAACGCTTGTTCACAAATAACTATGGCCCATGACTAAATCATCACAAAAGTAGCATTATGGGCAACAATACTTACACCAATGACAAAATATGTCACCATTTGCTATTGAGCTTGAAGAAAATTTGCTAGAGCCAAGATGATCATAAGAGGGATCAATAATCTTGATTTTGTTTTGAACATGTTCTTAGTTTTCCCTTGTTGGTTTTTAACGTTGTTGGAACTATTTCTTCGTCTAAGTTGTTGGCAACAAGTCTATGAAGAGAAATTGATATAAATAGTTGTTCATCAATAAATATAGTTTCTGTATATCCAATATATTTAATCAAATTGTGTAGGAATGTTTTAATTCGCATAACTCCACACCTTGTGATGTGTATATAAAGGATGCAGATATTTGTTAAAACACTGAAAAACAGGAATTAAACCAAACAACTGGAAAATGGATTATGACATAAAAAAGAGTCCTTGTTCAGAAAAATGGTTAAGCTTCATACTTGGATTATTTGGCTGAAATTTGCTTCATCATTGTGTTTACTATTAGTTGATTTACTCTGTTTCTACCAAAGTGGACCATGTTCGATTCGAGTGATTAGTATGTCTCACCAAATGGATCATCTGTTTCTGGTGACCACCTGTCGTCTTCGTGAGACAATGCGTTATGTGAGTGACGACCTTCTTCTCTGTACTTTGAAGTTTCGTTAGATGAATGATCATGCCTGTCTCTGCTACTCTTTTGGCGCTTGCGAGAATGTCTGCTTCTGTCCATCGAACTCCTATCCGATGAATGATCATGGCTGGGGGATCTTCGATCACCTCGCTTCCTTCTCTGCCTATGAGAGAAATCTTCTTTGTCCATGGACCTCTCCCGTCTTCCAGACCAGCGCTCTCGACTTATAGACCTCTCGTCTCGATGAGAATGCTTGCTTCTTTTATCATGCTTGTGAGAAGAGTCTCTGGCGTCCTCCAAGCTTCTTTCTCGTCTGGGTGGTGATGGAACCTAATTCAAGTCATCAGAATTACTAAACAGATAAAGTCAATTTATGTCCTGTATACCGTCATCATCCAGGCTTCACTTTCTCATTTTGACTTAAAAAGTACTTTCTCCAGAGGATAAAAGTCACTTGTGTATCAAATAATTTCAGTCAGAGATCTTGACAGCAATGGATAATGGTAAGACCAAAACTGGAGGAGAGAAAACTATAAAAAGCATCCCATAAGCTACAGAACTTAGCTTCAGTTATGGTAAAAGAGTAAAGTGAACAAACATGAACGATACAGTTTTCAAGAGATCACCTATGTTCTTCCCAAAAGGCCAAAATCATGTGTGCAAGAACTGGATTACCTGAAATCGTGACACGTAGTTTCCCTCAGGAGGAGGTGGTATACCAAGCCTCTTTAAATCATCCCACGGGATTTGTCGTCTGTTTCCACAAGTATTCTGAAGTTAGCAAAAAATAAATATATAAAAGTAGCAGCAGAAGATAGTGCAATAGAAGAATGTCTTCAAGAAATGCCCTGTACCAAGCTAAAGTTGGATAATTGGGCCTCCCCTCTACCACTCTCCATATTATGCTTATTAAACTAAATTAACAACCTCTAACTTCATAAACGTGCTTGGCTCACAAGTAAAAGAATTTAAGGATGAAAATGCAAGGACAACTTTGGAGCTCGTAAGAATATGAGACAATCCTCCAGTTCTCCTTTATATCTTAACATGAAGCAAGAATACTTACAGTGGAGCACGAAATGGTCTTTCACGACCTCCAAAACGAAGTTGTCCAGATTCCTTCTTACCGCCAAGACCACCTCCTGTCAAGTAGAATAACCTTGACAATAGGTTCCATAGCAGATTATAACTGCAAGAAGAAGAATATCAGACTAACGTAACTAACCTAGCCTTCTTGGAATCCAGCCTGACATTAACCTTTGCCTGTTGAAGTCCACGATTATTTCAGAATCATCAATAACCTTATGATGAGCATCCTGTAGTATGTGAATAACAAAATGAACAAAATTAGGCAATGAATTTGGTAAATGAGAAATAGAACATAGATTAATTTAACTATTTCTTTATTTCAAGCTTCAAGGACAATGACTCATCTCCCTTACATAAACAGTTGGTATTCAAAAAACTGTTAATTCATCAAATGCACACAAATTAGCTAGACATAACAAATCTCAGTCTTGATAACCAGTTCCCAATCCTAGCAACCACCTCCTGATCAGGAAAGAGGCTAGTTCCAGCAAACCACATTACATGCAGTAGCCAAGCACATTTCCATCCCAGTAAGCAAGCCAAAGCATTTCAGATTAGGTAACTCAGAAAAGAGGAATGCTCAAAGACAACCACAACAACTAAAGAGGCGTGATGGCGAGATCCATAACTTTGCTTTCCTACCCTGTATCTGAACAAGGCCTTCCCCATCTTAAGCTTGAAGCAAACCTCACAGAACCATCAATAACTCTTCTAACAATTTTGTCAAAGAATCTATGCCTTCTCACAGTAAGAGAACAAGATTGTATCAAAAGCTCTACCAATAAAATCTTGAAATTGTACTCGCAACCAGGGGAAATAGTTTTCCTCCTGTTTAGGTATCTATTCTTGACTACCACCTTGCAACTAGATTTTTCAAAATAATTGACCTCCAACAAGAGAAGCAATTATGTAAGACTCCTTGCTATAGCATTGGAGAATGAAATTTGCAATATTGACAAAGAATTTAGTGTAAAAAAGTACATTTATAAACAAATATCTTGCCACCCATTTGGCAGGTCTCACCCTTTCGGATATTTCGACAATTAAGAAGGATGCAGAGAGCTCTTAAAAATCTTGTACATGTCAGGCTAAAGAATGGTTTTCCATAGGTATTTAATGCCGCTATCACACATATCTAAGCTAACAGCTAGTACAGCAAGTCTTCTTGATTCTTCATTTTGATACTTAAAATTTCTCCATAGGTTTCTCTGGAACAATTAATCTACTACTTATTTTCCCACGTATCCCCTTAAAACAATGAATGAACATCAGTACTATCCGCTGCTACAAATATGTGCACTATGCAGAAAAGATTGGCCAGCACCCCCAAAAGCACAAAATGAGGAAACAGGTATCGCTATTAGAGAAACAAACTACCGTGTATGCTCGTCGCATGTCCCTATCTGTTTCAAACTCAACAAATGCATAACCACGTGAAGCACCCGTTACTGCAAAAGTAAACAGAATATGAGATAATCTTACCTCCAAGTTGCTGCCATATCATATGGTCTCAACTCTTCAAAAAGTAAAAGGAGTATCTTTTATTTTTTACAATAATTGTCTACACTAGCATATTTTCAATGACTTCAAATACCACTAAACCCCCACAACAGGGAAATCTGAAAAGCCACATAAACAAGTAACTTTGAAAGAAATAGACAGTACCAATGTGTCTGACAATTCTTAAATTCTTCACCCTTCCATACTTGTTCATTTCCTGCAAATAAACACAACCCAAAATATATAATCAAATCAACAACACCAATTAGGCAATAAGCAAACAACAAGAACAGCACAAGAGTAACAAAGAAAGGCAAAAAAAAAAAAAAGATAAAACCTTTAAACTCAAACAATACAGAACCAAAAACCCAGAAAAGTTTACAGCTTTTCCAATTCAAAGGGGGGGGGGGGGGAAGAACCTGGCGAAGAGTCTGTTCAGTGGTGAAATGGGACAAATGGCCAACAAAGAGAGTACAGTAAGGGTCACCAATAGCCTTTGGGTCACCAAATGGGTCATCTGGAAAACGGTAAAAGATGTCAAATTGGGAAGAATTAGGGGTGGATAAAGGCGTAAAGGTATGAAAATACTAACACAAGCCGGCATTAGAGCAAAGAAGAGCTCTGTAAACGGCGTTATCATGAGGAAGGATATCAGTGCCATCGATGCTTCCAGCTTGGATTGGATGGTATGATTCTGCATAGAATACTGAATTCAGATTGCCAGTAGACCTCCTTTCCTTCTGCTCTTCTCGAACCATTTCTCCATCCAACTGAAGAAACCAAACTTCAATGGATGAAAATTGACACACAATTATACTTTTGGGGGATATTTAGAAATTCCAAGTAGTTGGGGACTTAATAGTCCATGTTGAATTTGTTGATTTCCAATTTTGTCCTCCTCTTTTTCTATAATCTCGAGTTTATTCTATTTTAATATATTTTTCTCTTATATTAGAAGAGACACTTTGTCTGTGTCATCGTCATGGCTCTTTGAGCATGTTCTATACTTTTTCCTGTGGCCACGTGTGATTGAAGAAGTCACATAAACAATAATATCAGGTAAAATTTCACAAGTAAAGTTTGGACAGAATAAAAATGTACAGAAATCTTATCACTATCTTATATAGAAAGATATGTTATTTCTAATCTCACTCAAAATATTATTTCCAAAGGCAAAAAATACTAAATACAAAATAACTAAAATGGACAGAATTAAAGAAGCCACATGCAAAAAATAAATAAATAAAAGTTGTAATCATAATTCCTGGTACTTTTGTAGCTTTTGAATATCAATTGTTTTATTTTAAAGTATCAAATTAAAATAATCTATATTTAACAAATTAAAAAGAAATCAAGATAAATAAATTAAAATTGAGAAAATACTAAAGCGGGGCCTAGACATTTCCAGAAAAGCATGAAAAATGAAAAATGACCAAAATATCCTCGAGCTATTGAAAATTGACTGCATATAACCCGTTTCAGTTTGATAGCAAAATCACCTTGTCGTTATCATAAGGGACAATAAATACCCTTCTACTCATATTTGTGCTAATATGACACATCACACCTCGGTGATTATTACGTCGAAAAATGATTAGCTTTTTAAAAAAAATAAAAAATTATTTTGAAAATCAAAAATCGATTCAAGACTCAATTAATTTGAGCAAATCAATTTTCGAAATTTAAAAAAACACAGAATCAACACCTAATTTTACGGATAATCAGGAAATCATTAAATATTTAAAAAGACCTAACAGAAAAAATCTTTTTAAATCCAAACAAAGAATTCGAGTTCACATTTCCACTTCAAGAAGGTTTTACGCACTCGAAAATTCCGCTAAATACGATTATCTGGCGATTATGAAAATTTGACTATCTTTAACTTGAAAACATTGACTGATTTTTGAAATTGATTAAATTTTTGAAATGATTTGATTAGACTTACAAAATTGAAAAATAATTGGTTAAGCTTGAAAATTGACTAAATTTAAAAATTTAACTAAAACGATAAAATCACATTGTTTATTATTTTTATCCATCTTTATTTTTATCTTTTTACTTTTTTATTTTTTCAATGTAAACACTCTTCAAAAGAACACAAATTTAAAGGAAAAAACAACATAAATGGTTTGTCATGCCGGGAATTTCAATTATATTGAAACCAATAAAATGTTAGCATTCAAACAAATTCAAACATATAGAAATAAAAGAAGAGAGTTGATAATTCTGGGCCTTTGTCCCATTTAAGTTTTTGTTGCGACTTTGGGCCTTTGCCTTGTGCGATTCTTGCTTCGTGAAATTTGTATAACAGCTTCTTTCTTATGGGAATTGGGTTGACTTGAAGAAGAGGGAATTTGGTAGGGGTCTTAACCCAAGAGGATCATGGAAGTGGAGTCCAAAATGGACTCGAATGGATCCATATGAAACAAAAAGAAAAATAATAAAATAAAGATTAAAGTCCGTTCATGAAATAAAACTTTCAACAAGTAGATCCAGTATTAATTTCAAACACTATTACAAGAACGATTACGCAACTTGCAAGCAACATGATGCATTTATATTTTGACAACAGCAGCAAACTAACCACTAATCACTAGAAGTTACTATAATCCTAAAAACCATATTCAAATGCAACTATTCAACATTTAACATGCTGCCTATACTTCCTGAAACTGACAGTAGTGCAGGAGAACCAGTAAGCACAAACTCCAAGACAACGTTGTACTCTACATTTCAAGTGTCTTCAACATTTGATTCCCTTAAATTTCAATTTGTCCACACAATCAAATATTGGTAACTTAATCGACTGTCATTATTTAAATCGGAAACAAAGACAGAATCCAACAGTAAACTATGAAGTCAGCACTCATTTTTGTGTTGGGGAGGAACCAAAGCTGATTTGAGATGCCAAGATGTAAGCTTGATAGGTTAATGACTCAACATGTTTACACAAGAATAGATAACAGTTTAAGGATGAAAGTTAAGAATGAATAACAGATAACATGACCAGAAATTTAAGAATAGAAGAAAGGGATGGAACCATTGATGGCAGTTTCAAAACTGGAAGAACAGATCGAATCACTAAGGGCTGAAACTAATCCACTAATATATAAAGAAGGGAAAATGACAGATCTGATGCGCAATGTGGAAATGCTCATGCTAATGTCTAGAGGCTTACAATTAAAGCAGTGAATAAATCAATTCTCTTTGTTGTCTGATATACTGTAATCTGTTGGATGAAAAACTGAATGAATCTGTTCAGGTATCTAGCTTCTAATGTGACATGCTTAGCCAATTTGTTGCACCTCAATAATTGCTATCTTATGTTGCTAATAAAATGGGAATGCTCATTGTTCCATGAAGACCAAAGATGGACAACCATTTGAGACATTACTTGACTGGAAAAGCTTAACGACAGCAACAACAAAGTAATGCGAAGAAAACTAGTGGAGGTTTGAAGTGTTCGAGGAAAGCGACATCGACACACAGAAAAGAGAAATTAGTCAGGTGATTTCAGAACAAACCAAAATCTGGACTTGAACAGAGAACAAACTTTATTCATCAACCAGACATTAAACTTGACAGTAGCATTACAGCAGCTCAAGAACGACGGCAACAGTGCCTTCAACTGATATGCAGTGTCATACATACATTTTACATCTAAACTTAACAAGATATCACCAAAAAAACTGAACTAGCACATGTCGAGATCAAAGTAGTTAACAGTCAACACAGTCCCAGCAGTATTAACGACCGAAACAATAACCCGTTATCAGCAGTCTCAGCAAGACTTAAACTCCAGCATTATAGCTAATTTCAGGGAAACAGAACAAATACAAGAACCAATAATGTCCTCAGCAGCTTCACAAGGTTTAAACTTCCCTACTTTAGCAAATTTTCAGTGTACAAACAATGACAACAACATACTTAGCCGAACACACTCATCTCAAGACATCAACTCGAATATCGCCATTCACACAACCAAACGACTAGAATCACGAATAGTTTCAAAGTGTATTAACAACCCAAGCAGCAAACAGTACCGCAACATCAACGGAACAGGGTATTTTCAGTCAATTTAAAACTAAATGCGAACAGGAAAGTTTTCAACATATCTTCAATCTTCACATTTAAACAGAGTTACGAAACTTTAAATGAAGAACGAGATGGATTATTACCTTTGTCGGGGCAGCAAAACTGGGACGACGACGAGCGATGAATTTTGACACCACAAACGAAGCTGGTTCAAATTTCGACTTAAGAAACCAGCTGAAACTTACTATCGATGGCTCAACCTTTTTTCCCTTAATTCGAATTTCAAAATCACCCCCTTAATCTCGACGAAGAACAGAGACTATATGGGCATCAAATTGGAGTAACGGTCAAAATCGACATGAAGGTATGGGTGTGGGATTATTTTAGACACGCATGAGTAGGTGCGCCTGTCAGCTTTTGACAGAGAGGATGGTGGAGCATTGTGACCGTTGCGAGTTGTCGCTTTTGGTCGGGGAACGTTTGGACAGAGGTGTGGGTTTCGCGAAGTGAACAGGAGATGACGACGGAGGCGAAGAAGAAAAAGAATAGAGAAGATGGAGGCGAGGGATTGGGGTTGAAGAAACGAAGGAGAAGGGGATGGGGGCGGCGGCTGGTTTAGGGTTTTAAGGGTTTCTGGTTTTCTTCAAAAATGAACAAGAAAGAAGAAGAGGGGGATATAAGGGGTTTGGGGGTCACGCGCCCGGAATTGAATTTTTTTTTTTTTTACATTTTATTTGTTTGAAAAAATTGCTTAAAAATAAAATAAAATAAAATTTAATAACTAATTTCACACGGTAAAACCCACCATAAAAAAATATATAACAAAGACCTTTTCTCTTTTAAATATATATATATCCGATGTAAATAAATTTTTACAATCATTATTAGATTGTAAACCGATACTCAAGTAATTAAACAAAAGAAGTTCACATTATTATTGAGAAGAAAGCACCAAATTTATTATACAATATATATTTATTACATACAAACTATAGTTCTTAAAGCCATTAGGGATCTAACCCCAAAGGCAAAACTAGTAAAATAAACATAGAACAACAACCACCAAAACAAAAACGTATACTCAATAAGCATCCATTTTATTCATAAACTCAATAATATTACATTAGAACTATATATGTGGATGCTTTTGTCCTTCCAATATATATATAGTCTCTGAAAATCTTATTAAGGGTGAATTTCATTTTGATGATAGGCTTTTGCTTCTGCAGCTGAGTCACAACACCTGTTGCAATGTCCAGCTCTATGACCACAGCAACCATATCGGCAGCCGCCCCAACCCCAACCGCCACCGCCACCTCCCCAGCTGCCTCCCCAACTTCCTCCCCAGCCCCCACCACGTCCTCCCCACCCGAAGCCAAAACCGCCACGTCCTCCCCACCCATAGTACTCATCATCATCGTCATCATCATTAGTTACTTCAGCACTTCCGTCTGCAAATATATAAATTAGTTGTTATACATACGCTATCTAGAATTTTTGAATTTGTTCCCACGTTATATTCTTACATACCCAACATGAAATATACATATATAAATGAATTAGTCATATGTACTAGAGGCAAATTAAATTATTTGTGAATTATACTAGATGTATTATTGTTGCTAAAAGTCGTTACGTGTAATATTTTAATTATATTGGTACCTGGTCTACAACAGTAGCTACAGTAATTGCCTCTCCAATGACCACAGCAACCATATCGACAAACTCTGCCTCTGCGCCATATGTTTGATTGCTTTGGTTCTTGATCATTAGCTGTCCAACAAATTAATTACTTATTAATAATCACATGTTTGTTATTATAATGATAATATATATTCACAAATATATGTAAATGGGATGAAACATTTTTATTAATATGAAGATTATATTGCTTAGCACTTTATATAAGTACATAATGAGTACGTAAGATTTGTAATTAGCACATAATAAACGTCCAACGAGCTAGGTCATCTAATCCAGTATAAATTATCATTTACTTGTAACTTTTATAAGTACCAATTTGAGTTGTATACGCCATCCGTATAAAAAAGACACTCCCTCCGTTTTTAAAATATAGTATAATTTGACTTGATACGAAGTTTAAAAAAGTAAATAAGACTTTCCTATATTGTGATCGTAAATTAAAGTTATGTCAAATATATCAAAAATATCATTTAATCTTGTGACATTAAGCATATCAGGTGGAAAGTTGAAATTAACATGCTGCTAAAAAAGAAAATAGATCATTCTTTTTAAAATAGATTAAAAAGAAAAATGGTTCAATATTTTTTAAACAAAGGGAGAATTGTTTCAAGTAATCCACCATAACACTTAAAATGGTATAAGAATAATTAAATTATTACCTTTTTTACCATCTTTGGATGTTTCAATAGCACTTATATGATGGGATATGAAAAGAAGAATAAGTACTAAGAGCAAAGGGAAAATACAATTCTTAATTAGCTTCATATTTTTGGGTAAAAAGACTATTGCGAAAGTTGGGATTGTGAATAACATTTGCTATATATTAACCACTTTTTATAGCAATGGAAGATTATCATTATGGAGAAAGAACCAAATTTTGCAATAAATGTTTTCATTATGTTCTCTTGTATGCCCACATATGCAAATGTTGTTGGCTGTTGAGGATTTTGTATCTTTTCCAATTCAAAATCTTATCAAATTTTTTTACCAATCTTCATCTTTTAAAAACTTTTAATTTGATCGTGACACGTGAGTAAATAGTTATTATTTTGTATGACTTGATATGAAACTGTCGTAACTAGGACAGTTCGATAGAGTTAATTAATGGCCTAATGCTAAATTTTAAATTAAAATATAAATACATTTTTATTAAATTTTCAAAGATTTATTACTTTTGTTTCTCTCTATAAACATCAATGGTTTCTTGAGAAAAGCTTAAGCCCCCTATAACTAACTACTAACTAGTAACTACTAACTATTAACTACTATTTGTTCTACGATCCATATTTTTAACAATAATTTTTAGAGTTTTGTCGCCTTAAAATCAACTTTAAATATGAAGGTTGAAGTTGAAATTACGAGTTAAATTGAGATGACTATCGAATTTTAAATAATTCTTTTTTATATCGTAATATTGTAGAAAGTCAGAAATTGAGAGCTGTGTAGATAAGAGTCTTACGTCAAAACAAAGTCAAGAATATTGAGTTATTAATTAAAGTCAATCAATGAGGTATATATGCATTATCAACTTGGAGTACAAGATATGCTTAACAGTTTGTTTGGATGGTTGTTATTTATTGTTTAATAATATATTGTATTATTTCAATAAATATAATATTTGGGTAGATTATATTGTTCTCCATCATTGCATAATATAATTGAATCATAAGTTGAATGATAAACCTACAAGGTATGTGGTAGATACCATGAAAAGATAGGGTGAATGATAAAATAGAATTATTAAATAATAAATAAAAAATAATAAGAATATATTAAAGTAGCGACGCAACAAGACCGTTAGACAAAATGAATCTTTTTATCGTTACCTGACGATGAATTTAAATAATACAATATGATAAAATTTAAGTAATAATAAAAATAAACATTATGTTTAAACTAACAAGGGGTAAAGGAATTAATATGTTTCGAAAATAATTTAAATACAACATATTTTTTTGGTAAATAAAATAAAAAAAAGCGTACGATTGAATTAATCAGAAGATAATTATATTGAGGGACCAAATATCTTATCATCTCAAATTAAATTGTTATGATAAATATTATTCTTCTATTATCTTATTCTTCGACGTAATTAGTATTACATGATATTTTCTTTTGCTTCAACAATCACATTAGCATTTGGTTATTTAAGTCAAGGTTTAACGAAAAGAATTTCTCACCTTTCTACCTTCACAAAATAGGAATATGTAAAGTCTAATTATGTTTTATAACTATAGTTTGAGTAATTATATTTCGTAGCTATAATTATAAGCAACATTTGTATATATTTATATAATTCACCATACAATTCGCAGTTTTTGTATAAGGTTTATCTATTTTGATGTACAATTCGTGTACAACGTTTGTATAATTTGCTATACAGTCCATAATGTTTGTATATTTCGTTATACAATTTGATTCACGTACAACGTTTGTATAATTTGTTATACAATTTACAATATTTGTATATTTCGCTATCAATAAAATTCTAATTTTTTAAAGAATACATGAAGTTTTTCAACTAGGTAATTAGCACCTAATTCAAATATAATTATCTTTTTAAATAATAATTCATGCACATTTTATTTATCTAGATCATATTTCAAAAACTACATACAAAGATCGAGTATAAATCATATTTCTGCTTTCTTCCAAACATCAATCTTTATCAAGTCAAATCTCAATAAGAATATCAAACATTCAATAAAAAAATAAAAATAAAATCACATTCTCATGTAAAGAAAAAACAAATTAACCCAAAACTAAACAAAAGAAATTCATTTTATTCAAAACATTAGAGAAAACATCACTTAGAACATGACATGCAAACTTGAGTTGTCAAAGCCATTATAGGGATCTAACCCTAAAGGCAAAAGTAAAACAAAACAAAGCGCCCCATACATATATAAGCTAAGCATCCATATTAATTATTCCCACATAAACTCTCACATAGATGCCTTTTCTTTTCATTTCAATATATTCTAATTGAAAAATATATTAAGGTTGGACTTCATTTTCATCATAGGCTTTTGCTTCAGCAGCTGAGTAACAACATCTGTAGCATCCACCATATCTACTATGATCACAGCATCCATATCGGCAGCCTCCGCCCCAGCCACCACCTCCACGTCCTCCCCAGCCACCTCCCCAGCCAGGTCCTCCCCAGCCGTAGCCATAACCATCACCAGCCACTACAACACCTTCTTCTGAAAATACATGAATTAGTTATGAAGTTAATTAGAATTTTAAATTTATGAAAAAATAATTTACTGTGGTCTAAATAAATTATCTATACATATATATTAGGTTTCTTTTTTTTTAATATATCTATTCTCTCGTGACTTACTTTATTTTTTAGTCTGTTTAAAAAATAATGACCTCTTTCTTTTTTTAGCAATAGTTTAATTTCAACTTTTCAAGTGACATGTTTAAGGCCACAAGATTAAAGGACATTTTGATATATTTCACATAACTTTAATTTACAGTAATCACAAAATCAAAAAATGTCTTCTTTATTTTCTTAAACTTCGGGCCAAGTCAAACTAAATCATTCTTTTTTAAACAAATGAAGTATAAGTTCTTTATGAAAAAATTATTTGATATGATGTAAGCAATTTGCGAAAAATATTTTTGAGAAAATAACTTATAAACATGTAGAAGTTGAGTTCTAGTGAAGAATATTTCTTGGAAGAGATATTTATTAAAGACTAATATTAATATAGGACGATATTTATATGAAATAACCATATGTTTCTTGTTAATTAAGTATCACATAACTATAGCTTCAACTATGTACGAGTTTTACGTTATAAACATCATTGCATGCCACCAAAAATGTATACAATGTGTCTTAAAAATAATGTATAATTTGTGTCTTGTAAATAATTATGATAAGTAACCTATAGTACAGGAAGTAAAATGATATGAAAATGTAAAATAATTACCTTTTTTATCCTGCTGCGATGTTTTAGCAGCACATACATAATAGGATATGAAAAGAAGTAAAAGCAAAGGGAGAATACAAGTCTTAAGCTTCATTTCTTGGGTATAAGCAAAACTATGTTTTGAAAGTTGGAACTGTGAATAACATTTGCAATAATAGCATCTTTTTATAGCAAAAGAATATTACTTCCTCCGTCTCATTTTAGTTGTCAGGTATATAAAAAATTATTCTAAATTTAGACAATCAAGAGAATTAATTATTTTTTTTCAGTTTTGCCTTCAATATTAATTATTTTAAAATTAAGAGGCACATACATAGATTTATCTAAAAAAATTACGCAAATAAGCAAATATATATTAGTTAATTAATTAATATAGTTATAATTTGAATTAATTATGGCTCGTGGCAAACATCTAGCTGTAATTACAGTTTGAGTTTTGTATAATTCGCGTGAATTACACAAATATTATGCGTGAATCAAGTTTGAGCTTTGTATAATTCGCGTGATTTATACAAGCGTTGTGCATAGATATAGTTTGAATGTTTATAATTCACGCGACTTATACAAACGTCGTGCGAGATTATACAAAAATTGTGCATGAATCAAATTGTATAGCAAAATATACACGTATTGCAAATTGTATAGCGAATTATATAATAGTCGTGCATGAATTGTATGACGAAATATATAAATGTTATATAAAAACTGCAAATTGTATAGCTTATACAAACTGCACAAATTATACAAACGATGTTGTAACTTATAGTTACGAAATGTAATTAGTCAAACAATAGCTATGAAGCATAATTAAGGTATTTTTGAGTGACTTTATGCGAAAATTCCTTATAAAAAATGAAAAGATTAAGTATTAATAAGGAATATATTAATCAAACAACACTTTGCTAATTAATTTTTTTTAATAATTGTGTAAACTTTTATCATGATCACTAAAATGGAATGGAGAGAGTAGTAATATTTTATTACTATAATGGAGAGCAAATATGGCAATAAATGTTTTCAATATTATTTTCTCTTGTATGCCTACATATGCAAATGTTGTTGGGTGTTGTGGATTTTGTGAAAAAAAAAATTAATCGAAATCTTATCAAAGCTAATTAAATTTACTATCTTCATCTTGTTCAATATCCTTATCAATTTGATTGCAATGTGTTCATACATAACACCTATTTGGTCGTGACCTGGGTGATCAATGAAGCGAATTTGAAATCACGAAATTATAGGTTTAAATCTTAGCCGAAACAAACATATTAGGTGATTTATATTTAAAACTTATATTTTCATTAGTAATTTAGTTTATTTTACTTTTAAAGATTTTAGAAAACAGTCTCTCTACTTCTATGAGGTAGCGGTAAGATCTGCGTATAATCTACCCTCGCCAGACCCCACTTGTGAAATTTAACTGGGTATGTTGTTGTTGTAGTAGTACTTTTAAAGATTTTGTATCCTTTTTTCTATACGTACAAACTTCAATGTTTTCTTGAAAAAGATTAAGACATAGGACTACTTAATTACAAGGAGTAACAATATTGGACTAATTAAGTGCAAAAATTATTTGTTTTCAAAACCCTATTTATAGTATAAGAAAAGGAAGTCAAAAGTGTTCATTTATAGTTGATCTCATCTCATTGTATAAGTCAACCAATGAGGTATGCATAGTATCAACTTTGGTTGATAAAATCAGGGATGTGCTTCTAGGGAATTATTATATGCTAAAAATAAATTGGGATAAGGAAAAATAGAAAATGGAGATAAAGATATTTCCAAAAGTATAGTATCCCAAGTTTTCTTAGAAAAGATAGGGACAGAAAGTCAAAAGGAGTTCAAAAATAAATACAAAAATGGCTTTGATGAAAATTTTGGTCAAAAAAATTAGAAGGATAATTTTTGGGGCCAAAGTTGCTTAATCAAAAGAGCGTGTGGTCGCAAACCTGCTCAACTTAGTTAATTTTATCCCTTATGTGTTGATGATATTTTTTTTCATAAAACGCAATCAGTGTATCCGTTTTATGTATTAATGACCCCTTTGTTCATAGAACACAGTTTTATGTGTTGATGACCCTTTGTTCATAAAATGCATTCACTGCATGTGTTTTATTTATTAATGATCCATTTGTTCATAAAACGCGCTCAGTGCATGTGATTTATGTGTTCATGACCCCTTTGTTCATAAAATACACTCCGTGAATGTGTTTTATGTATTGATAACTCTTTTCTTTAACAAAACGCACTCGGTGCATGCGTTTTATGTGTTAATAACCCTTTTGTTCATAAAAAGTACTTGGTGAATTTGTTTTATGTGGTGGATGACCTTTTGTTCATAAAATGCCTCTATGCATGTGTTTTATTTGTCGATGACCCCTTTATTCATAAAACGCACTCAGTGAATGCGTTTTGTACGTTGATGATCTTTTTATTCATAAAACGCACTTAGTACATGTGTTTTATGTGTTGATGACCCCTTGTTCATAAAATTCACTCAGTGAATACATTTAGCCAAAGTTGGATGTCATAATTATCAGTTGAAGTAAAATTAGAAGGCATTTATGTATCATGCCTGCCTATTAACCAAAGAAAATTGCTTTTGTTAAAGCCAAAATTTGGTTCTCCAAATGGGCTAATAGTAAGCTTGGCCTTTTTAGGAGGAATTCAGCCCATAAGGCCAGAGTCCAAAAGTGAAAAGTAGCAGGTATCCAGTGATTTGTCTTAGGTTGCATGAACAAGAAGTCAACTTATACTAGTCAGATAACAAATTAAATCAAACATATGATGTTGAGAAGAAAATGAAATGGAAAAAGCCATCAACCATCAATTTCTATGACAAAATTATGAAATAAGAAGAAACTGTAAAAACAACAAACTATTAAAACGGAAACAAATATATGTTGTACTATGCTAGGACTGGTGAAGTTACTGCAGGTCATGAGTTCGAGCTGTGAAAATAATCGGGTAAGCTTGCATAATACAAATAGACTAGTGGAATAGTTGTTACAAGATACCAGTGTTAACTAGTGGGAAAACCAAAGTAAGACTTAAGCATCACAGCAAACAAAACATATATAAGTTAAAATGGTAATAACATACATGAGGATATTTGCAAGGGATGAAAGATAAGACAAGAAGTTGAAACTAAAGGATGAAGCAAACAAGAAAAATATTTTGTCCCTATTGATCAAAACATATAAACGGATTACTCAATGCTAATTAATATAATTATCTTAACTTTGGAAGTCCCTCCTTTCACTAGGCCATCAACTGTGGCAAGTAATTTTCTTAGCCTTAAAACTTATAAGTCCCCTGCAAATCATCCAATTTTTTTGGGAGACACACAACTAGTCCCCAATAAGTCGATAAATCACACAGGCCGGCTTAAGTTCTGTGCACTGACAACACTATGGGGCATGTTGTGGACATAGGAAAGCCGGTAAATTACACAGGAGGGCTCGAGTTCTCGAGCCTAACATACACAGTGACAAAAAGGATCAAAGATGAAAATGGGAAATGGTTGAGTCAAGAAGTGGACTTGTTGCACCAGATAACAGGCTATGCACCAAAGGGATGCATTACTGCAGTTATGGGCCCAAGTGGTGCTGGAAAGTCTACACTTTTAGATGGATTGGCTGGAAGAATTGCTAGTGGAAGCCTTAGGGGTAAAGTGTCTATGGGAGGGCTGGATATGAGCCCAAGTTTGATCAAAAGAACTTCAGCTTATATAATGCAAGATGATAGACTTTTTCCAATGCTTACTGTCTATGAGACATTCATGTTTGCTGCTGAGTTTAGATTAGGATCACTCTCTACGATCGAAAAACAGGAGCATGTTGAGAGGCTGATTGAGCAACTTGGATTGTCTGTAAGTTGACTACAACTCATTCTCTACTGTTATACTTTATAACAACGTCGTTTGTATGCTGCTATAGTGCTATAGCAAAATGCTGTTATGCTGAAGAAAAATCAGTTCTAAAGAAAATTTGGCTGTTCTAGTGAAATATTGTTGCCAAGAATGACCGTTAAATTGTACATTTGTCATGTTTCTTGAGAACCAAATGTAGCTAAATCTTAACATATGTTATTAGATATATTTAATTTGAACATCAATCTTGAAGACTATGGAATTTCTTATTGTATAGTTATGAGCGTTTATTTGAATGCAGTCGACTAGGAACACTTACATAGGTGATGAAGGGACTCGAGGAGTATCTGGAGGTGAACGTCGTAGGGTGTCAATTGGAGTGGACATTATACATGGACCTTCATTGCTGTTCTTGGATGAGCCTACTTCAGGTCTTGATTCAACTAGTGCTCACAGTGTAATTGAGAAGGTGCACGATATAGCCCGAGCTGGAAGTACTGTGATTCTAACAATTCATCAGCCTTCACACCGCATTCAATTGCTTCTTGACCATTTAATCATCCTGGCTCGTGGAAAACTCATGTACCAAGGAGCACCGAATGATGTATCTCATTATCTTGTCAGGATGGGGCGAAAAGTGCCAAAGAATGAAAGCTCAATAGAACACCTGATTGATGTAATTCAGGAATATGATCAATCTGAGCTTGGAGTAGAAGCAGTAGCCGCATTTGCACTTACTGGTATGAAACCTCCACCAATTGGTGCAGCAGCACACAGTATGTCAGCTTCCACTGTGCCTCTATCACCTGCCCGTCCATCACACCGTGCTAAACATCAGGTCGTGGAGGCACAGGGTCGTGACAAGTCAAGCAAACGTGTACGTTTGCAAACCCATATGCAAGATGACACAGACTTTGATCACAGTGTTAGGAGTCCCTGGAATACTTCTAAGTCCTGGACTGCCAACCGTAGTGGTGTCCTACAATCTATAGGCTTTTCACCAGCTAGGCGCACTGATCATAGAAGTCCAAGTGTTATGGGGTAAAAACATTCACTTCACTTCTGATAATTTAAAAGATAAGTATTAGTAAGCGTCCATGAAAAATGGTGCTAATAACGAGGAAAATAAGACATATAACTTACTACATGTTGAGATGATATGATATTGTAAATTATACCGTCAGTACATATAAGTTAAATCTGACTAACAATATTGGGGTGTTTGTGCAGTTCTTCTCCGGGATGCTATGTCTACTCTACAGAGATCGTTCAATGTACTCCAACTCCGCATAGTAGTGACTACACTGTTAATGAAAATGACTATTTAACGCCCCACGATTTTGCTCATGACATCAATCATTCTTTCCAAGATCTCGGGCCAAAGTTTGCAAATTCTTTCTTCTCAGAGACATGGATATTGATGAGACGAAACTTTATAAACATCATGCGTACCCCTGAACTTTTCCTTTCTAGGCTCGTAGTACTAACAGCCATGGGAATCATGATGGCCACTATGTTCCTGCATCCCAAAGACAACCTTCAAGGGATCACAAATCGCCTCAGTTTCTTCATCTTCACTTGCACCCTCTTTTTCTTTTCATCCAATGATGCTGTTCCTGCTTTCATTCAAGAACGATTTGTCTTCATCCGCGAGACCTCTCACAATAAGTATAGGGCCTCTTCTTACACAATTGCAGGTCTCATTACTTTTGTTGAACTTATTACTCCATGTTAATAAATCTACTATTAAACGTCGTTCTAACAAGTCTCGTGTACATAACGTTGCAGGTCTAATTACTTACCTTCCATTCCTAGCTGTCCAGGCTGCAGTTTATGCAGTGATTGTTTGGTTTGCACTATCGCTTCAAGGGCCATTCATCTATTTCTTGGTAATTCTATTCATGTCATTACTCTCAACGAATTCATTCGTTATATTCGTGAGTTCAGTGGTGCCAAACTACATACTAGGATATGCAGCTGTGATTGCTTTCACGGCGCTGTTTTTCTTGTTTTGTGGCTATTTCTTGAACAGCAATGACATGCCAAATTACTGGAAATGGATGAATTATATTTCAACAATGACTTATCCATATGAAGGACTTCTGATGAATCAGTATCAAACAAATGAATCATTTGGGAAAGACCCTCTTGGAAGAGATGTTACTGGTTTTGGAATCTTGAAATCACTTAATATTTCACAAGATACAAACAAGAAGTGGGAAAAAGTGTATATTATGTTGGGATGGGCTGTTTTTTATAGACTTCTGTTTTATGTTGCTCTTAGATTCTTTTCAAAGAATCAGAGGAAATGAAATACTAATGTAGGTTCACATGCAAACTTCAATTGTATGTCTCTCATCAAAATATTTTTACAAAGATTCTTTTTGCTTCATAGTCATGATATAATAAAATAAAGAAAGAAACGAGCCGAAAGTCATAGAAAGTATACACGTACTATACAATATATAGATTACTTATACATACATGCGCTATAACTGAATATAATCTGATTATACATGAAATATATACTACTATACATGTCTATTCAGGGAATAACCATTTTTTGATAATTATTTTGGTCGAAAAATTCATTTAAATCTATGCAAATTCAGGCTAACCCCACTATTTAACACTCTTACATGTGCTAATGGCCTTCAAAATATGGGAACAATTAATCAACTTGAGAAGAGCTTAACTAGTTGATTTTCTATAGCACATTTTTCTTACAACAAAAATAAAAACATAATCACAACTCTTTTATAATTAAGAATGTTGAAATCATTAATCATGTTATTTCGTCATGTGATTGCATTATAGCGTACTAATCTTTTTATTTAATGATCTAATTATGTTACAGTTTTAATGATGCCATAGTCTATGCCAGATTATCATAATTGAACTCCTAGTTGACTATCTAATGTTAAGTAAGAATAAGTACTACAAATATTGAAATCAAGTACAAACCATAATTTTTGACATTGACTAATCAGTTGTTTGACCTTGAAAATTATTCAGTCTTTTTTTAAATTTTAAGGTAAAGAATTGTTTGGCTGAGTGTATTAGAAAAATAATACTCGCTCTGTTCACTTTTTACTTATCACTATTTTGCTTTTCAAGATTAACTTGACTATAAACTTCAAAGCTAAATTGACGTAACTAAATTTAATAGTTAAAATATAAAATTTTGATGGTTGAAAACTATATGAAAAATATGTTATAAGTTGCAATCCTTCTCATATTAATATAATGAAAAAAATACATCTCAAACTGTTGGTCAAAGTTCAATGTGATACATTTCTTCAAATACCTCAAGTTTGAATATGTTTCTTAGGCTTGAGTTGGTCAAAAACATGGAAGATATTTTCCATTTTTCGAAGCTAGATATTTTTATTTTAATAAATCAAGTCAAACACTCGATAAGAAATAATTCTCGCCAGTCCACTTTATTCGCCAAATGTATATATGACCAAAACTCATGATAGTAATGCACAGCTCAAAAGAAAGAAAACGATATTTGTGAGCTCAGCCACTGTAGCAAAGAACGTAACCGTCCTTTTCAAAGCCCCTATTTTGGATGCATATAAGCTCAGTCTCACGCCTTTTGCACCACCCTCTTCACACACCATTCATGGCTAGTACTACTACTAGTACTCAACAAAAGAATCAAATTTTCTGATACTACTGATTTCATTTTCACTTGCAGAGTTTCTGTTTTCTGCTTTTCTTTTCAGAAACCCCTAACACCAGCTGTTGCTGCTGCTTCTACAAAGGTAGCTTTTTTTGTGTGTGTGTTTGTTTGAAGTTTTGGTTTTGCAAGAACTCCATGTTTTAGTTCCTTTTTGTGGTTGTAGTTTTTTGGGTTGGTGATTTTAATTTCTGCTGGTTCTTTCATTGCCTACATTGTCATCTTTGTTTGCTTGTGTAGCCGGGGTTTGTTGTATCTGATAAGTTTCAATGTTGGTTCTTTACTTGTTAGTGTGTGTATGTGCACTTTTCTTGAGTGTGGGAGTTTTCAAAAACATCCATAAAGTGTATGGTATGAAACAGAATATTGTCACACCATTGATGAGTAGTAGTTGTAGCAGTGGAATAATAAAAAAGAATCAGATTTTCTGAACCCCTTTTTTCAGATTACAGATTTCATTGTCAGTTTCAGAGTTTTTTTTGTTTCTTTGAGTCTTGGGTTTTCAAAAAGAGACCCCATTAATTGTACGGAATACCAGCTGTTGCTGCTTCTGAAAAGGTAACACTTTTTGAAGGTTTTGTTTATTTCCTAGAACTCCATGTTTTGTTTTTCATCCCAATGTTTTAGCTTGGTTTTATGATTATAATTCTTTTTGGAATGATTTTCTGCTGATGCTATTTGTTCTTTTAGCTCATTTTGTGTAACTGAGTTCTGCTGCATCTGATCAGTTTCAGTGTTTTTTCAATGCTTTTCCTGAATTAATGATGAGTTTGTGAGTTTTCAAAAACACCTTGATGAAATTGAAGCCTTTTTTTCTTGCCTGAATATCACTCTGAAAGCCCAATAAACAGCATCTTCTTCTGCTGAAAGGTAGCTTTTCGAGGTTTTTTTATTCCTTAATACTCATTTTTAGTTCTTAGCTCATTTTTTGTTCCCTATATTTTTAGCTTATTTTTGTTCATACTTGTGTCCTTTTTTACCTCCCTTTTTTTTAATTTTATTCTGCTTCTTTTCAAAAACTTTCTGATTTGCATTGCCATCTTTTATTGGTTCTTAGCTCATTTTTTGTTTAGTGTGTCTTCTTTTGTTGTAGATTCTTTTTTCTCCTTTTTCATTTATGAGGTTTCTGAGTAAAATTTCCTTTTTTCTAAAACCATAATACATGTGGTTTGAAAAAAGTGTTGTTTTAGCAGTTTTCAATTAAGTACTTTACTTGAACTTAAAAGAACAAGAGACATGAAAAGTGTTATGGAAGAGTCTCATTTTTAATCATTTAAGTGACACATAACTTGTAGATTTATAAATGTTTTCCTTTTTTTCTCTCTTTTTGTATGGAACCCATTTGCTTGTTCTCCAGTTTCTTTTTGCTATTTTTAGCTAAATTTATGCGTGTGAGAAATGTTCAATGATTTATGGCTTTTTTGGACTGGGAATATAACATGCATATCAAATGTTCTCCAGATCTTTCTTGAGCCCAATGCCTAGTTGTAGATATACTCTAAAGTTACCAGCTTTAATTTTCTGGAGGGTCTGTTTTTGCTCCACAGTTTTGCCAAGCAGAGATTACTATTTTCACTGTTTTCTTTTTGACTTGTTGATTTAAGAGTAATGACTGATAACCTTATTTTGGCATTTTTGTTAGAGGGTATTTGACCATGAAAACTATGGGTATTTGAAAAAAAAGTAGTTTCTCATTTCAAAGTGAAAAAATAACATTTAAAAATTAAAGTTGTGTTTATTCGTAAATACAAATTGAATTTTTTTAAAAAAACTTGTGAGTGATTTGGAGTGGAAAAAGTACCATTTTAGATTAACTCCCGAAAGAAGTTTCTAAAAAATCATGGCCAAACGCCCACTTACCGTTGGTTCTGCTGAAAAATGACAACTTTTTACAGTATAGTAGTTGTTTGTACTTTATACAAAGCATTAATTGTAGTTTTATTACTGGCTTTAAATGAAGGTATATATTACTTACAGAAGATCAAACACTACCATGTTTGTGATGGATAAATATTATGGTTGACACAACATAATGATGTTTTTAAGCCTTTTTTGTACTTTCCAGGCACCTTGAGTTCACTGATCTTGGATATTTACTTCTCATAATTCAACTCGTGCCACTATTTCATAATCCTAGATAATGTCTAATAATTTGTTGTATTATGATAAAAATAGATTTGAAATTTTATACAGTTCTTTTGCTTTATTATAGGAGAGGTTTGTGCAGGTGTCTTTGAGTTGGTACAGAGCTGCACTTGCATTTCATGTTTCAACTGCCAAAGGTATATAAGTTTAATTTTATTCTTGCCATTTTGTATCTATAACTTTCATCTTCTGATCATTATTCCATGTTAAAAATTGATTGAAGAAAGTATTTTGTTCCTGCTTCTTCATTAACTTTAGTCAGTCATATCTGCAAATTGAACTGAAATTCTTTTAAAAACTTTTTTTGCTGATTGTTGCTGATGGAAGAAGCTATTTTCCTCCTATCCATGTCTTTTCTAAACAAATGAATTAAGGTGTATGTGTATGTCTAGCTTTTTGTTCATCTTGGTATGATGCATACTTGATTTCACTGTATAACTTTGTTTCATCATATTCATGGAATACCTTGCAGGTCATTCTGTGAAACTACAGAGAACCAGCATAATGACAAACAAAGCTTCAGCATGGAAGGCTTGTGTACTAATGATCATTCTTATCTGCTTTACACAACAACCAGTAGTCACAACTGGCTATTTGGTCAATGACATGGAGTTACTGAAGGCTCTACGAAATTCTCTCATCCAGGAAAGGGATGTTATTCCCAATTGGTTTGATACAAAGACTACTCCATGCAATTGGACCGGCATAAAGTGTGAAGGTGAACATGTTATCGGGATTGACTTTCCATGTAAAGCATCACCGCTAAATGTACCATTTCCTGAAGACATTGGAAAATTTAGATCTCTCAAGCACCTGAATCTCAGCCACTGTGCACTGTCTGGTACTATACCTACAGATATTTGGAGTCTGGAGAATATGGAGACACTGGACTTGGCTGATAACCGGTTAACTGGCGAGCTGCCTCCAACTATATCTAACCTGAGAAACCTGAGATATCTTGTACTCGACAATAATGGTTTCTCAGGCAGTTTACCGTCAACAATTTGTGAGCTAAAGGAGCTGAGGGAACTATCAGTTCAAGCGAACTCTTTTACTGGCAATCTTCCTGGTGAGATTGGAAACATGAAGAAGTTGCAGTCTCTTGATTTCAGCTCAAATTTATTCTCTGGTAGTCTACCTTCCAGCCTAAGTAATTTGGCGGAGCTTCTATATGTTGATGCCAGTCAAAACAACTTGACTGGATTGATATTTCCAGAAATTGGAAAACTAGGGATGCTTAGAATTCTTGTTCTCGCATCCAACATGTTGACTGGACCCATACCTGCAACAATTGGCCATCTGAAGCAGCTGGAGATACTTGATCTCCATAACTGCAAATTCACTGGAAGTATTCCTGAAGAGATTTCTGAATTGAGTAATCTGAATTTCTTGAATGTAGCACAGAATGAATTTGATGGAGAACTTCCCTCAAGCATTGGAGAGCTAGAAAATCTGCTTTACCTTATTGCTTCAAATGCCGGATTGTCTGGAACAATCCCTTCAGGGCTAGGGAACTGCAAAAGGCTCAAAACAATAGATTTGTCCTTTAACTCATTTTTGGGCGCATTACCTGACGAACTTTCTGGGTTGGATTCACTTAAATCACTTGTGCTCGATTCGAACCGCTTATCAGGCCCCCTGCCTATGTGGATTTCCAACTGGACGCAAGTCGAGTCAATAATGGTGTCAAAGAATTTCCTAAGTGGACCTCTCCCACCACTGTATCTTCCTTTGCTGTCTGTTCTTGATGTCAGTGCTAACAGTCTATCTGGTGAGTTGTCTTCAGGGATATGCAGTGCTAAATCATTGAGCATTCTGCTGTTGTCGGATAACAACTTCACTGGTGACATCCAGAGTACTTTCATGAATTGTTCAAGCCTCACAGACTTGGTGTTGTCTGGAAACAACCTCTCAGGTAAACTGCCTTCTTATCTAGGAGAACTTCAGCTCATTACTCTTGAGCTATCGAAAAACCAATTCTCTGGAAAGGTACCAGATCAACTATGGGAGTCAAAAACATTAATGGGAATCTCACTCAGCAACAATATGTTTGAAGGTCCACTTCCCGCGACTATTGCAAAACTTTCAACCCTTCATAGATTGCAACTTGATAATAATCAGTTCGAAGGAAGCATACCACGTAACATTGGTAACTTGAAGAACCTGACCAATCTCTCTCTTCATGGTAACAAGTTAACTGGAGGTATACCATTGGAGCTTTTTGAATGTACAAAGCTGGTATCCCTTGATCTTGGTGCAAACAGTCTTTCAGGTGAAATTCCCAGATCAATATCTAAGCTGAAATTGCTAGAGAATTTGGTTCTGTCTAACAATCAGTTTTCTGGTCCTATACCTGAGGAAATTTGTTCTGGGTTCCAGAATATGTTTTTACCAGACTCTGAATTCACCCAGCATTATGGCATGCTTGATTTGTCCAACAATGAACTGTCGGGGTCCATCCCACACTCAATTAAGGATTGCACAGTTGTGACAGAACTACTTCTACAGAAAAATAAGCTCACGGGAAGCATTCCACCTGAAATTTCTCGGCTCAGTAACTTAACAATGCTTGATCTATCTTTCAATTCCTTGACAGGTCCAGTATTTCTTCAGTTGTTCTCAATCACAACCCTCCAAGGTCTCATACTTTCTCATAACCAGTTAAATGGATCTATTCCTGATAATCTAGAATCTATGATGCCAAGTTTAGTCAGGCTAGACCTTTCAAATAACTGGTTGAGTGGCTCATTGCCGCCTTCTGCATTTAGTATCAAAAGTTTGACTTACCTGGACATCAGCGTGAATTCTTTCTCAGGACCGCTGTCTTTTAAAGTTGGAACCTTCAGCTCTTTGTTGGTCCTAAATGCTAGCCATAACCAGCTCTCTGGTGCTCTTGATGATTCCATCTCTAATCTGACATCCTTGTCCACACTAGATCTCCATAACAACTCAATCACAGACAATTTGCCACCATCAATTTCAGCTCTTTCTTCCCTCACATATCTTGACTTATCCAGCAACAGTTTTCAAAAGCCCTTTCCTTGTAGTATTTGTGACATAGAAAGCCTTGTTTTTTCCAATTTCTCTGGCAACAAATTCCCTGGATTAGCCCCTGATGTATGCACTAAGGCTAGGCAATGCATATCAAGTGAACCTGTTTTACCTCCCAGGGAAAACTATGCATCTCCACCAACTCTAAGCTACGGGTCTGTCTTGGGCATTGCTGTTGGTGCATCGATCCTTTCTCTTGTGGTGCTAGTTGTAGTTCTCAGATGGAGAATGCTGAGACAAGAAGCTGTACTTGTTGGCAGAGGAAAAGGTAAGCAAGGAAAGAAAACTGAACCCACATCTACGGATGAGTTTTTGATTAAGAAATCAAAGGAGCATCTGAGTATCAACATTGCAACTTTTGAGCAATCTTTGTTACGGATCAACCCTACAGCTATTCTCTCAGCCACTGAGAACTTCAGCAAGAGTTACATCATTGGTGATGGTGGCTTTGGTACTGTATACAAAGCCAAACTGCCTGAAGGCCGGACCATTGCTGTCAAGAGGCTGAACGGAGGCCACATGCATGGTGATCGTGAGTTCTTTGCTGAAATGGAAACAATTGGGAAAGTTAAGCATGAAAATCTGGTGCCATTGCTTGGTTATTGTGTCTTTGCAGATGAGAGGTTCTTGATATATGAATACATGGAGAATGGAAGCCTTGATTTCTGGTTGAGAAACCAAGCAGATGCAGTCGAAGCACTTGGCTGGCCAACTCGTTTCAAGATTTGTCTAGGGTCAGCTCGTGGACTTTCCTTTCTACACCATGGTTTTGTTCCTCACATCATCCACAGAGACATCAAGTCAAGCAATATACTCCTAGACAGGAACTTTGAACCGCGAGTCTCTGACTTTGGCCTGGCTCGAATAATTAGTGCTTGTGAGAGCCATGTTAGCACAGTCCTTGCTGGTACATTCGGGTACATACCACCCGAGTATGGACAAACCATGATGGCCACAACCAAGGGTGACATCTACAGCTTTGGAGTGGTGATGTTGGAACTGGTGACAGGAAGACCACCAACAGGACAGGCTGATGTTGAGGGAGGCAATCTTGTTGGCTGGGTGAGATGGATGGTTGCAAATGGCAGGGAAGCTGAAACGTTGGATCCGTTCTTTTCTGGTTCAGGATCATTGAAGGATCAAATGCTGCGCGTTCTTGCCATTGCAAGGTTATGCACCAGCGATGAGCCATGGAAGCGACCAGCAATGAGCGAAGTGGTGAAACTGTTGAAGGAGGCCAAGAACATTGGTGCTTGTGGAGGTGATTGAAACACATAAATATGACTAAGCTAATTACAAGTCACAACAAAAAGTAATGAAAGAAAGGTGCAACAGGATTATAGTACTGTTATATTATGCAGCTATCTGTATTATGAGTTTATACAAGTGAGATGTAAGTTATGTTGGAATGAAGCTATGAACTATGTGTGTTGTTCCCTTTCATTTGAGAAATATAAGTTTATGCATGTGACTTGTAAATCATAAGCTTTCACTTGGAGGGACTATAGTTTTTCTTCATACAGATGACAAAGCAGGGTAAACATGCTCATGACATTAATAGTTAAGCCACCAAACAGTATTTTGCTAGATCACAATTATGTAGATTAATTTATTAATTAAGGATATTAAAAATCCAAACAAACAGGACAGGAATTGAATCAATGGGCCCACTTAAATAAAAAAAGATAATATTCTCTATATAATTAGCACAGGAAAATTATTATCTTAAAAAGACATAAACGATGAATCACAATCGGTCTAGTCATTCTTTAAAAATGAGTTTAAGTAATGTTCATATATTCATACCATTATATTATCATGTTATATGAAAAAATCAAATATATCGCATTTTCAAGATTATAAATATTTTTTAAAAAGAATTACATGTAAATATTTTTGAGTGATGTGCTTAGTCAAACATGTAAATGCATGAAATTTCATTCATCTAGTCAATTGTGAAATCAAATTATTATCAATTAAACTCATGAAGTAAAATTTTAATTATTTGTTAATTAACTCTCCTAATTGGACAAAAATAACTCTTCACGAGAGGAATCGTTGTACTTGGGCCACATGTGGAAGGTTGGTTTGTGGGCTCAGTTTGTTTTTCTTACAAAAATGGACAAACAATCTGACAAAATTAGGCACCACTACTTGCAACTCTCTAACAACCTAACCACTACTATAACCTACATATTATTCTATTCAATCTTACTCTAAATATAATTACTTTATAAACTTAAACGCGACCGATAAATTTGTGTTGAGGGTCTTTCAGAAACAACTCATTTATCCCTATGAGATAGCGATAAAGCCTGCGTACTGACCCCACTTATTGGCTTGTTCTCATATATACTACACCAAGGGTGTGTCTTTCATCTTTTTCTATACATCTAAAAAATCATTCTATCTTGTTTATTAAGCCAATGGCTCTCTCCTAATAATATAAACTCTTGTCATGTGATCATTTCTATTTTCTTCTCAAGAAAAGAGGGAAGCATGAAGGAAAGGTCCATGGAGAAGTTTGTAGTGTTTCCATTCTCTTTAGGGTGTGTTTCTGAATCAAGTATTCCAATAGCCAATAGCAACACAAAGAATTCACAACTAAATCATGAGGTCCCAACAAGTATGCTTCTTTCCTCTCCACACTTTGTTTCTTTTTATGAAAATCCAGACTCTTATTTTTATTTCGATGTGATTTTGTGAAGTAGGAGAAGAGAGTCCATCAAAAGTGAAAATGAATGGTTTTCTGATGAGACGACGACTTTCTCAAGGAATGCATACATTGAAAAGAAATTTCAAAGGCTTCTACCAATTATTCGGTAAGTAGTATTTTGTTTGAAGGGGAGCTTTAGAGTAAATGATAAAATTGTTGTCGAGTCTTTCTTGGACCTTGTGCATAGCGGGAACTTTAGTGACCAAACTTGCCCTTTATAGTGTACATTATGTAAAATATGTACTAATTTTTCTTGATAATTTCAGTGTACAAGGAAGAGATTGAAGAAGTGGAGATGGAAATAGGGTATCCAACAGATGTGAAGCATGTAACACATATTGGATTGGATGGATCCACTAAAATTAATCCTATGATCAAAGGATGGGATAATTCAAAGGAGCAAGATTTACTTTCTTTTCCTTCTATTTCCATTCAACAGTTTGAACTTACTATGGCTTCCCAAGCTTGTGGATCCTCTAGGTTTTAGCTAGCAGTTGCACCAAATTTTCATTGACTTTTGATGTAATTTTCAGTTTGACTAAATTCAAATTCATAGGAAAGGTGATTTGACGATCAAGAATGAATGAATACTTACTATTCTGTCATGATTTTTTATTGATATTTTCATTGTCATTTTTTGCTTTTTGTGGTTATTTTTCATATGTGTATAGAGAAAATATTTGTATTGTGTTATGGTTTAGGGGTGTGAAAATTAAATGTATATAATGTCAAAATTAGTAGGGAAGTTGTCATTTCCTTTTTCCTTTTCCCCTTCTCTATTTCTTTTTCTTTTATCTAATAATTCTTTTTCCTTGAAATGACCAAACATGTTAATAATCGAGGTATACATTTTTAAAATTTAATTTTATGCACAAATAAGAATTTGGGTGGAATTAGATTTACTAGTTGAAATTATGTTGATGTGACAAAATTTCAAAGCTCTCATACTTGAATTCATCTTTTAATATTTGAAAGCCTAAATAAACTCAAATCAAAATCAATTACATTTAAATCAAAATTTTTGAAATGTTTAAAGATAATGCCTCAAATTCTTCAAAATAAATTTAAATCATTTTCTTTCCATTAATTATCAGCGAATTAATGGAACAAAAAAAGAAAAAGATATCAAATACTTTTCAAAATATTTTATTTAATTTCCATAAATTTAAATATTAGCATTACATCATTTTTCAGATCACAGTTTCTGCTTTTCCTTCATCCAACAACAGTGAACAGCTCCATCCAATAATCTGAAATTCTAAATAAATTCAGATTTTGGTAATACTATTTTATTTGTTTTTATACTTATCTTAAAGCATTTTTGGAATGTCTGCTATGATTTTGTCCTAATTAGTCAATTTTCAAATTCTTGTAGATTTATCAAAGTTGTGATATTGGACGGAAATGGGGTTCCTGGTGACAACATTAATTTTTGTTGTGGTCGGAGTTATTGCATCCTTCGCTGCCGGAATCCTCTGCAACAGAGGACCTTCCACTAATTTGTATGCCAAAATTTCTTTGGTTATCTGCAAATTGTTTGATTAATTCTGCTTATTAATTAGAATTAGTGTTTGGTTAGTGTATTAGAAAATCATAATTTGCTGTGTCTATTGAAATAATTAATGGCTATTGAATTTCTACATGATAATCACTTCAGAAATAGAATTAGACTCTGGCCCTTATTATAGTTCCTTTTTCATGTTTGTTTTAATTTTTTTTTCTATTCCCATATGGGTGTTTGATGCTCGTATCAGAGGTTTGAGACCTCTGGGCAAGGGCGGAAGGATCCCAACCGTGGTCTTTTCCATGCTTCTTGATATTGCATTAATTGTCTATTTGTTTGTTGTTTAGACTTTGTTATCTCTTGCTTAGATTGATTGGAAAAGTCTATCAAAAAATTGTTTCTTTTTGCCTTTCATAACGGTGATGTTGAGCCAGCTTGATTATTCCCCTGAGGACTTGCATCCGTTATCTGCCAGCCAAGGCTTCTGTAGATTGAAAAAGATCACCTTTTCAGCCTATATCCTTCGTTGGTCATGATTTGATTACAAGATTGTGAAAGGTTTATGCTGCAATTTCTTTGAGGATCATCTCTGATTTGGAGTAGTGTGGGAGTTTTTGAATAGCTTTGAGATAACAAACATCCGGAACATATTTTGAGAGAAAAAAAAATTCAGAATATTAATTTAACATACCTTTTTCTGAATATCATGACACTGGATAAACGTTCGAGACTGAATTTTCATGAGATAGCAGAACACTGCAAGTCTGCAATATTCACTCTAGGATTTCCCACATTGATATTCCTAAATTTGAGGTCCTTCACATTTGAGATTTAAATTAGTTGAATTCAAAATGCTGTGTGATTTGCTTCCTCAGCTTTTGGTGTACTTATAATGTGCTTGACTATTAGTGAGTGAAATATCAATTTAATTGTTTAAATATTTCCATTCTCCTTCTTAATGTAAAGATTGCAATTTAAACAAAAGAATAACACTAAAAGCAGCAAAGCTTATTCTTGGTAGAGTTAAATGTTTAAAATTATTCGAGAACAAATTGTAAAATCAAAGGGGTTTCATATCATCTACCCTCACTTTGTGTTTTGAATATCTGTATAGTCCTTGTAGAGTTGAAGATAGAATTGACTTATGCTGGATTTCATTATTTGGCCAATTTAGATAATTGAGAGAATCAAACATGTTTTAGCAGACAGAATTGATGCAAATTATGAATTTTTTTGCTTGGTTTTTGTTCTTCCCATGAATTGTCTTATACATTTCCTGCCATCTTTCAAGTTTTCGAGGAACTGAAAATTTGAGCTCTGTTGCGATATCTCTAACTGAACTTTGGTGATGCAGGTTACACCTGACATTGGTTATCACTGCTACAGTGTGCTGTTGGATGATGTGAGTCTCTCTCTCTCTCTCTCTCTCTCTCTCTCTCTCACTCACTCACTCACTCACACACACGCACACATACTCGTGCACCTCTACCTACAAAAAAGGAAAAAAGAAAAAGAAACACACACTTTTAGCATGCACGAGGTCAATAAAAGAGCAAAACATGGTGCATATTGCAATATTTCTTGAACGTTGACGTATCAGTTCACATGTTTGACCTGAAACGAGGAACTAGTTAAGTCTTAATCTGAATTTTCTACATTGCATGTATGGGTTAAATCTTTGATGTTCAAAGGAGTCACATGGTTAATCACTCGTTCATTGTATATGTTATGTCGACTACTCTTTCAGGCTTTCAGCTTAGTGCATATTTTGGTTTACTAGTTGTTTAATGTATTGTCTGCACCCTCCAAATTTCTTAGAGTACATAAAATATGCAGAGGGTAGGTTTATCCTTTTGGGGGATATTGGGATGCTGCTGCAACGAAGAACATATAGTCATTAAGGAGTTTGCTGGATATGTAATTAAGCCATGTACTCATAGTCCTAGGATAGATGATGACTGCTGACGGTTGGTGCTGTGAGAGGATTTACATGGTGATTTTCTTTCTAGGATTCACTATGAAGTTCTTCATTTTAGAGAGATGTTGTGGTGTTCATAACCTCAGTTTCTATAGTTTCACTATAGCTGTGTTTGTTCTGTTCTGCAATATTGAAGAACCCTCCTGTGAGAAAAAATTAAAGAAGGACCTCGTGTAAGTTTAGTCTGTTTTCTGCTTAAGCCACCAAAATTCTCCTCCTGCCGGACGACTATATTGCTAGTTCTGGCTGTTCTACACCAGAAGAGAATACTACTTCTTGCCTTTGTTATGCTTTGCTACCTTTGGAAATAAGTCCATTTACGTTGTTGAGTTGTTGCTACTCTGTCTGGTTGGACCACTGTTGAACCATAAGTTCTTTTAGTTTGCACATTTGTGCTGGCGATTGGATATAACAAGCGAGAGTTTTGACTAAACAAACTCAACCGACATGAATGACATAACAATGGAATTTTAACTAAATCTAATGATCACAGATTACTCAGAAAAAGTTTCATTCTTTTTATGTTTTTATGGATAGGTGGGCGATTGTGTACCTTGCCCAGTTGAAGCCGCTCATTGTACCAGTCTTGAGTGAAGGAGAATGAGCTGCCAGCAGTCCTTCAGTATTCATGGAAGAAGTATTTTGAGGCATGTAGTAGCTGAAGATACTGTTGTATCAAAATCTCTCGTGTACTTTTATATAGTAGTAACAATTTTGATTCATTTTTTAGATTCTTAGTAATATGTTTTCCAGTTTGAAATCCTTTCTCTGAACTTTGGACTAATGGCAAAAATAACTGTGGATGATGTAACTGGTAGCTCTTACTATGTTTTTTTTTTGCCACTTTCTTTTTCTTTTATCATCTGTATACTCCTTTCTGTTTGGTGATGATAAATTATCTAGTTCTTTATGACTACTAATTTCTTCCATGCCAATGCCTTTTATAACTTGAAAATTTTGGAATGATTTTAAAATTGTGAAATAGTAATTGTCTCGATGGATAGATCTATCGTGTTAGTGGTGATGAGAGGTAACATCCAACTATTATAGATATATATAAAAAGTAGTGCATCGTTAACTTACATATCGAATTTATTTATCAAAAAAATTAAGAAAAATATATTGATAGTCAACTTTATGTTATATGACTAGTAGTTGTAATAAAACTTTAGAAATGCAATTATATAAAATAAACGTTCATATTTTTTAAAAAACTTTAAGAGGATATTTGTATTGTTCCAAAATAGTCATATTTAGATTATAATGCTGAAAATTAAAGTGTAATGACTAATAATTTCAAGTATGAATTAAACATCAATGCATAAATTAAATTTAGTAATGTGAAGTTTTATGATACAAAATAAATGCTAATGTAAAGTTTTTATTTAAATTATTCGTCAACAATCTCTGGAAAATAAGTCAACAAAATAAGGTATCTAGGAAGAGGGAAAGTTCGAAAAAAAATTAAAAATTAACATTTGAAATTCTTGTCATAACAAAAAATTCACAATAATTAATAAATAGTGTCCCTTTTTTTATTTAATTAAGAAATGAGATTTGTGTCTTTTTGTTGTTGCAGGAGGCAGATTGCTTTGTCTCCGGGGACGACGATTCTTAGGTCGGAAAAGATGATCGGAAAAAGCAAAACTCGTAAAATGTCAAATACATTCATCTGTTAATTCATGTCTCCTCTCATTCCTCTTTTACCCAATCCAAATATATTGCGGAATCGTTCAAAGGGATTTGGATTAGGTTTGACATTCCCTAATTCATTCCGCAAAATGGTTCCTTTACCGGCGCCGGAATTGAAGAAGTTAAGGAGGTCGTCGGTGATATTGGGTGTTTCCAATGCCCTTATAATTATCTTGGGAACAGTTATTGTTATTGTCGCGCATTCTACATGTGGGGAAAACGCCGATAGTGCGCCGATTTTTGTTATTATGATGGTTTCTTTCATTAGGATTGGTGCGATGATCGGGACTGGTATTGCGCAGCAACATACTGCTTCCAGTATATTAACTTGTCAGAGCAATTTGCCTGATTCTCAGGCTGCTTTTCGACACCAAAGACGGGTAGCTTTTTAACCCTATTCTTTTTCATTCTATAGTAGCTTTGATTATCTGCACAATGGAACCTTTTTATGTTATACTCCCTCAAGTGGAATCTAGTTAGAACAGATTGTACTTAGACCAACCCTACCTCGCGGAAGTAGAGAGAGGGATAGGAAATGCTTAGCTTTTATAGAGAGAAGAAAATCATTAGCTTGACCAAGGATAGGAAATCTACTCTATCTAGGTGCTTTTGTTCAACTTGTGGAAGTTCATTTTAGTTAGCAAGGATGAAGAAGGAATTTCCTGCTATGGTAGTTCATTTCTAGGTGCTTTTGTGGAAGTTCGTTTCTAGGTGCTTTTGTTCGTTTCTGCTATGGTATCTGTTTCTTCTATATGGATGTGTTTAGCTGGGTATTGGAGATTGAAGTATTCATTTGACTTGGGTAGGAAAATATATTGACTTAGGCAATATATTAGTGACATCTGAAGACAATATTAAAGCAGTTGTTGATAAGTGAGTTTGATGGAGAGCATTACATCAAAGTTCAGCTATTTTTCATTTGGAAGGAAGCTTTGGAAGAAATTTAAATGTGTTTTCAATAGCTTTATCCAAAGAAGAAAGTGATTGTAGTGCTAAGAGGCTTATACCTACTCGTTTCTTAGGCAATGTCCATGATTATCACAAAAGTATTTCTCGAGAGAAGAAAATATTGTATTATGTAATTTAGTATACAACTGGGCAGAATAACAAAACTAATCACAATTTTTTCCAAACTCAAGAAAATTCAAACCTAAATAAGTAGAACTTTTTAACCAACCAATAAAATAAAAATATATAAAATAGTATAATAAAAGGCTTCCTAAAATAATTGAGTACATATACTGCGATAATATCTAAACTAGGTAAAAGTTAAGGAATGTGTTGTACTAGTTAATGTTTTCATTCTTTCATTAGTTAGTTTAGATTCTCATGGAATGATGGTTTTTATTAATCTTGTAATGCTAAGGTACATCATCATTTAAAATTGGAATAGTTAAATGAATTGAAGTCCTTGAAAGTTGTGCAAGTTGTCTAGAAATATATTAGTTAGTTTGAATGTGTAAAATGAAGAGAATGTGTGCTAGGAGATGTTCTTCCATTCATTTATTAGCCATCTTAGATTCTCCTTGAGGAGTGATATTTATTGATCTTGTGATGCTAGTTTCGATGTATTACATTTCTTTTCTTAGTTTAAGTACTGAGAGTAATTGGCTGACTGTTGTCAAATTTGAATTGGTACCAAGTATCAAATAAGATGCAGAACATAGTTTAAGAATGCATAAAGTTAACCTTGGACATAAGTACTTATCAGTTATCACCAATGTTAGTGGGAGGTAACAAGTACATGATGGATTTTTTGAGTTGCGTCCAAGATAGTCTAGACATTATCTTTATGAAACAGTATACTACTTCCAACCAACCATTCCTTATAGATAAATCCCTAGATACGGTAGAAGTCCCATTTTGACAAGTTAATATTATTAGGTCATGATAATAAAAGTTAACCACATCATCAATAGTTATACCAAATATTCCCCGTAAAATGGAAAATGCAAATGGGAGATACAATTTTATTTTTAAACTATCTATCAGGGAAAAACTTGAAGAGCTTGTGCAAAACATGAAGGAGTTCTTGACATTTCATGAAAACAGAGATAAAAATGAAATCTTGAGATCTTATGAAATATAGTGTTCGCAGGAAGGAGGCATTGGGGTAATGTTGTTGTAATGTTGTTGTTGTAGTGTTCGCAGGAAGAAGAGATGGTTACACCTATTCTAGAAAAAGAAAAAATAAAAAGAATGAGAAATAGTTCACATCTCCCTGGCTCATATAAAAGAGATGGGCATCTCCTCCAACAAGGACGGGAAACAAAACTGAGACTTATTTCAGATGACAAAGGGTAAGCCATTGGAGAAGGAAAAGGAGTTGTATGTATTGGGGATAAGTACTGAGGATGAAGTGTAGCCAGTTTAAGAGTAATTCAGGGGAAAAAGCAAGGAGATGATCTTCTATGGTTGCTTACATTTCGAATACAAGAAAATGATCATTTCAGATCTCTTACGCAAGGTGTTGTCTGCCTAAAGTTTACTTGAATAAACTCATATTTTGCGCACAGATGGATTTTTTGCATTCACATGTGTATTTATAGATGTTTACATATGCAACTTTTTGTTATTGGTTATATTTATGATTTAAACAGAATATGATGCCGGTGTGCTGCTTTAGATATATTATTACTTCATTTTGGCAAGATATGTTCATTTGCTGTGATGGCCGTGTGATAAAATTATTCTCCTTTACCAAGCATTTCCTATACTTAAAATCATTAGAATTCTCTCTGAATGGCATTTCTTATTTGTAACATACTTTTGAGTTTTGTGTCCTGATAACAGAGGAAATATAGGAGACTGTTATTGTGGACTCGAATTGCCTCAGTTATTACAATGCTGCAACTTCTTGGGGCTGTTTTTCTTTTGTTCAGTCTCACCAATCTTTTGCATCGTGATACAGCATCAAGCAACTGTCTGAGAGGTAATATGAAATTGTATGTATGCCTTCTTGAAAATCTATCATTCATGGGCATACCATTCAAGCTTTTACATGCTTTATTGTGTATGATGAGCACCTATTGGATGTTCTTTGTTAAGATGTTCCATAATATGTGTCCTCTGTTCTCCTAATTCCCTTTTGGTGCTATGAACATGACCATCATTTTCGTGGACTCAACAAATCTTCAAATTTCAAAGATTGTTAATGGGTAGCCTGGTAAATGGCTGATTCTAAGGGGAGCAACATAAATACTACTTTTTGAATTTTGATCAAGTTAAAATATTTTACCTTATTTTACTTTTCAAATCCTATTATGGGCATTCTGATGCGGCTAGTTGATTGTTTCGTTTTCTTAATCAAGAAAATGGTAATTTTTGCTGATAATGGTAAAAAAAGTCCCATATACATGAGGTATACAGAAATTAGAGAATCTACATAAAGTTTGTTTCTATACAAAGTGCAGTCAACCCTTTATAAAAATAAGAACCTCATGGGTTGCACCAAAAAGACATTAAAAACACGAGGCCATTCTTCAGATGTACAAAAGCAAGCTCTTTCCCTGTCAAAAGTTTTCCTATTGCTTTGCCTTACACTATCCACATTAGTGCTAATGGAGCAATATCCCATTCCTGGTGTCTTTTCTTCCTCACTCTAAAGCTCCAACTAAATGGTTCTTCATTGTACCTGACCTGCTCCATTGTATCCCGAGCCATCTTAAAAGCTCCCATCACAGGGATGATGATATCTGTCAATGCATTAAGAGATGACCCATATCCTCTCCTAAGTGTTTACAGATGAACCACCTATATATGTGATCCCTTCATCTTCTATTTTTCAGTTGTACGAATGGTGCGCCTAGCTGCTAGCCAGGTGACACCTTTCTTGGGTACTCTAGGGATCCAAATTGATAGATGAGGTAAAAACAGCTCCTAGGTCTTGTCTAGTGGCAATATTGAGTTCGAATCTTTCCACAAACAAAAGCTTGGTATTGAGTGGAGAGGGATAGTCCATTATCCATCAAATTCCAAACCGTGTGCCATCAGCCGTTGGAAATTTCTCAGTTATAGAAAAGGAAGATGAGGGAAATCCGATTTCTCTCTAGCTAGCAGCTTACTGTAGTAGCTCTTTACAAAAAAAAAGTCTACTCCCTAGGTATAACAATTTAGACATTATTGTTACCTTTCTTATGTCTCCTTTCCTATTGTACTCTTTTCCTTGCTGATGAGAATTCTGGAAGGTTTTTAACTAAACATAAGATTTGGCCCTCCTAAGACTAACGGTGGATAAAAGGGGTCATATGGGGGCACTATTGCAATACCCAAACAGAGGTAATTAGTATCCATCACTTCGCAAGTCCCTAATGACATGATGGAATTTATTTCTAGCAACCAGTACCATATAATGGCCTCTATTGTATATTAGGTTCGAAAACCCTCAATGAGAGTATTTTCATATTGTTCTTGCAATCTGCTCCCTGCAATTTAAACCGTGCATGATGAGTTGATGATTAACATGCTGCCTCCAAATAGAAGAAGAAATAAGAGGGGGATACTGAGGCTCTCTGAGCATGTCATAGCAGCTTTCACATCATTGCGCTTCATCTCTTGTTTTAAAGACAGCTTCAGAATTCTGCTTAACTCTCTCTGGAACATTGTTGAAGATCTTATCCTAGGAAATAGGTGTCTTCTTTTCTGTTCATAGTCTATAGTGAAACAGAATTTGCATATGATCTTCATATTGAGATTGAACTGTCTTATTATGGTAATGTTTTTGACTTGTTAATCTGAATGATCTTTCATTGGTCTTGAAACCGTTTAAGACCAACACCCTAAATGATGAGAATGCCATGCTATTCCAAAGAAGTTCCATGTAATGAATTGTTTCAAAAGCATAATTCAGTTTTTTAACTTATGCCTTTGTGTTAAACACTAGGTTTTAGGAAGCAAAAATAAACAATTTCTATAACTAAGCAAAAGAAGAAAAAATGAAACACCTGCATGTTAGGGTTCTTGCCACGAACCTCAGAATGTGTTGTACATTGTACTAAGCCTTCTTTTTTGTTGTTAAGTAAAAAGGTTAATTTTTTTTTATCAAGTTTCTATGAGGTAGTGGTAAGGTCTAGGTACATTTTACCCTCCCCAGACCCCACTTGTGGGATTTCACGGGGTATGTTGTTGTTGTATTTCTTTTTAATCAAGTAATTTTTAATTAACAATGGGAAAAAGTTGAAAGGTTGCCTTTATTCGCGTGACTTGTAGATTGGCTTTGTGCTTCATTAGTTATTAGAAGTTATTAAAACACCAAACGGATAACTCCATTTCTTATAATTATAAGTCAATAACACTTGTGGCCTTGCATTTGAAAACTTACCATCTTTCCTTTTTTCCCCGACTCCCCTTTCACTCATAGCAAATAACACAATTAGCCAACATTTTCTGTTTCAGTCATCAAACTGAAAGTTCTTATGAACTATATCTTTCAGGGATTCTCTCAAATGGTTCGCAGTGGCAACGCGACATACTTATTCTTTTTATGGTTATTGTATCTTATGTGGCTCCAGTACAATGTTTTGCTGGGGCTGACGTCTTGAGATGGAGGTCTTTCTATGCAACAGAAGATAATGCTTGGAGGGCGCATTATAGGGAGGTATTTGATCATGGCATTCGTGAAGCTTTGTGCTGTCTGGGACGGGTCAAATACTTGTAGGCCTCTCTGCATATGTTGACAACAGGATTTGAATTTTCATTCAGATTGCTTAACCTGCTTTCTTTCTTGTACTCTGTCTGCTGCATAGGACTGTGCTAGAGGAAGATGAAATTTGTTCTGTGGCACAGTTACTTGGTGATCTTGTCACTTACCGTGCATCTGGAACAGGTCATTTGGAGCTCTTGGCAGGTTTGTGCTGATATAGGGGGTCTGTGTACTTCACTTTTACATGTTCTTTATTTGAAATTCACCATTCTATAGGAAGTGTGAAAGAATCTGTTACTCAACCTAAAATCTTAAGACTATTAGTAGAGCGAGGCAAGACCTTTAAATCCGTTTCGATGACCTTTTATATTCAATGTGGGACATGAAAGGTTCTTAAAACAAGAAAGCTGTTCTAATATTGTATTATGTAATCTAACATCTCTGCCAAAATCATGCTGGTTGTACATGCATCTGGAGAAGCGTATCCCACATTTCCTAACTCCTGAGTGTACCTTCTTAGTTTGTTAGGTGCATTCTTGTGCAAGCATAGCTGACAGTAGGGATGATATAGAAAGAGAAGTAACCTTCACTCACCCCGAAAAAGCAAAAGGATGTTGGATTATTTACACTTACCACAACTATTTTAGGATGTTTTGGATGCTGCAGTTCTTTTTAGAGATGGCAATTGAGATGTTCAGAGTGATATCTACAAGGAAAAGGTGGTATTGATTTAGAAATAGTAATATAAGAAGTCACAAAGTTACATGTCTAAAAGAAAATCGAAAAAAGAGGGTGTTCATTTGAAAAACTTAGAGATTTTAACTACAAGGGGAACTAAGAGGATAATACTTATTCAACTGACATGATCAAGGTTTTCTGTATTGTTGTGCGATCACTTTGCTCAGTATAGTTCGCATCTAACATTACAGTCATAATGATAGATATGAATGCTAGAGTGCCGTAAGAAAATAGTCATTTTGAAAACAAGCTTATAAATGATTTCTTCTTGATATTCAGGACTAGCTTTATTGCAGAATCGTTGTTCCTCCTCTAACTCTTATGAAGAGTCAATGGTTGTACCCATGGAAAGGATGCGCAAGGCTGCTTTCTACCATCCATTTGCTGAAGCAGCCTACACGGTATGAAAACAAGACATTTCAATTTGACTTGATTATAATTCTGTTTATTTTGATGTGGAATGGTCAATTGCAGGGTCTATTACTTGATATAGGAAGAAATCCTATACTTTTTTCTTGTTCATGGTTCTATAGGCAAGGCATTCTTGCTCCCTGGCTTTGGAACAGGTCAGACACCCACTGGTATATCTTGGTTGTAGATCAGCTACTTGATTTTTATAGCATGTACAACATTTGCTTTTCTTAAGTTAAAAGGGAAGGGTTTTAGCGGAAAAAAATAGGAGTGTATCTGGCTGCATGTTATACATTAGGATATGGGTCAAACACATGGGAACAAAAGCCCGAGAATAAATGGACTCCTATCAGAGTTGAGAGGATGTAATAACTAGAATATGGCATAGAAGATTCTCCAACTTTATGAGCAAAATATTCGGCATATCAGACAAGTTGCCGAAAAATGTTATTGTAATGGTTTATGGTAAAGTTGCCTCCATGTGACCAGAATGTCATAGGTTTGAGCTGTAGAAACTACCTCTTGTAGAAATGCAGGGCAAGACTGCATACAATAGACCCTTGTAGCTCAGCCTTTCACTAGACCCCGTGCATTGCAGGAAGAGTCGCAATAGATGGATAGCATCTCAAGGGGAATGATGGCTTCTTCAGGAAAGGCTTGACCTCTAGAAGATGAGGACTTTTTCAGAGGTGGATTTCCTTCGATAGTCGGGCATATTATATATGATGGATACGAGTGGGCCAGATGAGTGAATAGGTATCAGGCCAGGTTACTTTTTTGAGAACTTAGTGCACCAGGATGCCTTTTTATGGGAGGAGAGTTGAGTTTTGTATCATGTGGATGAAACAAACAAATGACTATTTACGTAAATAGACCATATACAGGCTCCAATTCTTGCTAGTAAAAGAAGTAATCTTCTTCTGATCACCTGTAAGAGCTTTGGCTTAAAGGGACTCTCTACTTAACCTTCTTAAATCTGAAAGATCTTGAGAATTATTAAGATGGTCATCACTCTGAGGTATCCAAGAAGCAAGTTAGAGTATCACACATTCATACACGGTACAACCCGTGATGCGTGATAGCTGCTTGCTCCACTCAGGGGACTTCAAATGCAAGTCTACTCAAGTACTGATGGCAGCAACTGATTTTAGAAATAAAAGGATGAAGTGGAATTACCTTGGTTCCTGTAGCTTTCTTGAGTTATGGTTAGATACCTGATAATTTAAGACCCAGCACAATCAAATGAAGGTTCCTGCTAAGGATTATTGACTTCTTCAAATATGTTTTCCTTAGAGAAATTCTGAACCCTTTTTGTCTGTTTTGAACTGTTGTTTGATTGTTTGCATAGTGGCTTATTCTTTTCTTTTTGGAATCAAAATTTATTGGTGTAGGCGACCTTTACTAGAAGGTGATAACTGGTGGCGAGGTCATGCAGCAGCCTTCTTGAAACATGTTCATTTGTCAGAACATATGCTCAGAAAAGGGCGTGTTAATCAAGTAAGTCTAGCTTTAGGTCTGTAGACTATTTTTGCCCGTAAATGTTTTATGATGACATCGATCACCTAGCCATCCAGCTGTGGTACTAATAGATTTGAGTGTAATATTATTTTCCGACAGTATGAGTTACCTATGTCATATCACCAGTTTCTGATAAGAAACAGTAATTATGACCTTACAACAACAACAACATACCCAGTGGAATCCCACAAGTGGGGTCTGGGAGGGTAGAATGTACGCAGACCTTACCACTACCTCATAGAGGTAGAGAAGCTGTTTCTTGGTAAATTACGACCTTATGTTCGGCTATTTATTTGGTTCTATGGTTGTAGGGACATATTGGAACCATGTGATCTCATATCTTTTTTTATTTTGATGAAGTAATTCGTCTCATGAGGCCATGCAAGGTGAGGGGTGATAGCATTGGAGGAAATACTGCAACTTCGCTGAAGTGCATGCTTAGATAGGAGAAGTTCAAAGCTTGAACATAGACAAACATTTTTTGTCTATAGTAAAGCCTATCTCATCATAAAAAGTAGGCATAGATGTTTTGGCTGTAAGACCATCAGAATACAAGCACCAATTATTAGAGAAATTATGACTTTGAACGGGCATATGCGACACTTCAACTCCATTCCAGTTGATTGCAGATGCTCTTATGCAACTTTTCTCCAGTCTTTTTCGTCTTTGATTTGTCTTCTAGTTTCCATCTTAGTTCATCTATGTTATTCAATTCTAGGCAACTCTTTTTTTTGGGGGGGGGGGGGAATAGGGTTTGAACCCTTGTGCTTTTTTTTCTTTAAGTTTTGTGATCCAAAAACGAAACAGTGTCTTCAGTTTTTAAAAGATAACAACTTCCATATCTCTTTTTCCAGGGGAAGTGTAAAGCAGCATACTTTATTGTGGTTCTACATAATGTGAAATCTGTTGTAATTGCTGTGAGGGGAACTGAGACCCCCGAAGACCTCATAACTGATGGTTTAGGCAGGGAATGCTGCCTTACTGAAGAAGAATTAGATAGCCTGCTAAAGTAATCTCTCCTTCTCTGTCTATTTAATCTATCTCCTCTACTCTCATTTGGTTCTTGTTACATATGCACTTGCACTTAAATCTGCTTCTTGCATCACTCTGACATACTTTCACTGCCTTTGTTGTTGACATCACATCTCTGCATATCTCTTTGGAATGCCAGCTGTGCTTCTTGATTAGGTACTTGTGACCATTAAAAATACCTTGCAAGTTCCCAATTGCTAGGACTCCTGGATAAATATTTTTGGATTACCACCTCTCAACAGGTTGCCCTTTTTCTCATGTCTAATTTTTAGGTTTTTTGAGACCATGGACATATAGACTTGAAAAATAGAATACCGTACCATCTTTTTTTTTAATCTGTATATAAATCATCAACACAGAAGTATCAACAACAGTACCATACCCACTGTAGTCCCACAATTGAGGTCTGGTGAGACTAGAGTTTACGGAAACCTTAATCCTACCTTGGCAGGTAGGGATGTTGTTTCTGATAGACCCTCAGCTCAAGGAAAAACATTTCAAAGCAGGTCTCAAAAAGAAAAAGCGAGAGTGAAGGATCCATACCAAATACAACACAGAAGTGTTGGCAACCAAATATTTACATCAGTGTGAATCCACAACCGAAAGAGAAACAGTAAACTATCACTATAATAGAAACTGGATCATCTATATTCTCTGAGTTGCACCAATAACAAAAACTAAGAATGCATTTCATTTTAATCCTTTGCATAGAATTACTAGCGTCTTCAAAACACCTAGAATTCCTTTCTTTCCCAATTGTTCCACTATAGAGACAATCCTCCATCTATCATTGTTTGTGTTGCCATCCTCCTTAGTGTTCCAGCTTGTTAGCACATTTGATGTTCTTCCTGGAACAGTCCATCGTATACATCTGAAGCTGATAAACAGGTCCTGTCCCATAACTGATTGATCATTTTATAATGAAGATATGGCTAACTATGATAAAAATCGGGTTACTTGAATAAACAAGAAAACAATGCGGAAGTGAAAACAAATAGATTAAAGACTAGAATTGAAAGATATGCGAAATTTGAGAATAAAATCCCCAAATTCAAAAGAAGTGCTAAGAATCCTAATTGATATTAGCATTTAAAAATAAACGAATTAAAGCTAATTTGTGGTACTAATAGAGTCAATTCAAGAACTTAGATCAAAAAGTGATCTAGACCCTATTTCGAAGAAATTAGAGACAATAACTAGTCTACAACTAATTAACTTCTTTAATTGACGAATAAGAACCAAAGATATCAAGTTAATTGATCTTACCTCATACGAATCGTTCTTATAAGGTTGTAAGATAAATCCCAAGTAGCCACACAAAGGTGTAAGAAAAGAAACTCTCAATTTATGATAATCATCTTGTCCTTGAAAATAATAAAATCCGCCCCCATATATAGGGAAAACCTATCCCAAAGAGAATGGATTCAAATAAGGAAATCATAACTAGGAAACTTTAAGCTCGGAAATTTTTAGCTGGGAAACTTCAAACTAGGAAAATAAGGAAATAAAGAAAAAGTTTTCAACTTTGACCAAAATATGTGGACCCCTTTCCAAGTCGCTTATATGTGACTTCCCCTCCCTTTTGGATGAGGGTTATAAGCTCCTCTTTTGGGCAGAAATTTAGCCCCATGTGGGACCCAATCTTCTTCCGTTGGGACTTGGATTTGAACCATAAAATATGTGTAGCACTTACTCCATTCTTCACCACTTGGACTTTTCTTCCATGATAAACATCTTCTTGATTTCCCATGGACGCCCAACAATCTTGGCTTGCAACTCTCTAGCTTGAGATCTTGATGATTATCTTCTAGGCCTTCTATAACATCATCCTTTTCCATGGAGCTATCAAATTGTCTCTGTGTTTTGTCTGCATAATAATATCTTTAACACAATTGTATTCCCCTTTTCCTGAGATTCTCGTGAGTTGGCCCAGATTCTTTTGACCCAGTCAAGTAAAGATAGATAGCCACTTTCTATTGAATTTTGACTTTCCATGTTAATTTTCCAGGAAAAAACCTGATCTGTGAGCGCATCTGATTCATGCTTTTGTAGGCAGAACTTACAGTAAAGAGCCCCTTACTGTGATTGTTTTATCTTAAAGTATCTTCCTTTCCTGCAGTCCCTTGCGGTTTTATCAAAAGCAAAAAGTTCGAAGAAGCTCTAAGGGCCATTGGGATTTAAGTGCAAATAAAATATGGGCTTTAATTGGGAAAGGTACAAAGGGATAAAAGATACAAATATATAAATGTTTAGTCCAAGACTAATAATTATAAGCATGAATGTCAAATGTATGAACAAAGATATTGAAGAATAAAAAACTATAAAGTGAAATATCAATTGTTTAGGGTTGCCTCTTCATAATAGGCTCACTACGAAGGAAACGTGCGCCTTAGAACCTCGATGACAACACGTAAGCTCACATTAAGTCAGTTGAAGTGCTCAATGCATTTTGAGCCTCGCTTCAGGGCTTAGACGCGACTTGGACAACACTGATCCTTGCACTGGTCTAGTGTACGAGTCTTTCAATCTCTCAATCTTGCATCATTCTTCTGAAAGTCAGGATTCATCCATGTGTAGACCATACTTCATGCAAAGTGGACTCCTGCTGCTGATTAAGTTAAATATCAGGGTGCGATTGTTTAGGACTGCCATTCCCTAATCAATTATCCTCCCGCCATCCTTCACATTGAAGTTAATATTTTCAACGAAGCTAGTCCACAAGGACCTGATAGATTTCCTGTCATCAAAAAGAAGTTCCTGAAGGATTTCCACAAACTAAGTATTATTTAGCCCTTTTGTCCTACAAACATTCCAGGGGACTATTTTCAAATTCATTGATCTTCTATTGCCAGGTATCCCCCTACTTCTTAGCCATAACTCCAAAAATTGGCATCAAGCTCTAATGGTTTCAATTCATTCACCCCCTTCTTTTTTATAATGGCTTGCTCCCCCTTGTTCAACTGATTGTTGTCTATCTTCATAAATAATTCTTTGGCCTTCTCATCACACCCTTTAAGATCTACACCCAATTCTGTGCTTGGTTTGATGATGTGTTGTTGAATCCTTTTTGAAGTGTTCGTGTCTTGAATGGCCTCCTCAACTAGTAATTTGATTTTCAAAGGAATTACATCTACTTCAATGCAATTTGTTGCTTCATCCTGTGTTGCAAGGCCTTAGAATCCTCTTTGTCTACTTGCCAAGCGTCTTCCAGTGATAAGTTTTCCTTTGATTGTACAATTTCAGTTGATTTATTCCCTGGTTAGAACTTGTGGAGCAGTTCCTATGTTGAAGTCACCCTTTAAAAACCATACCATCTTTAGATTCTGTTCTTTAACTTTACATGCAACATGATGCAGGCAACTTCACTTAGATTCTCTTTTTATTCTACTTGTTTGGACTTGTGTGCATTGTGATATAATCTAATTGCTTGAGAATATAAAATTGAAAAGGCTATCAATGACCTCTGGAAGGAAGAAATAGTGCCAATATGAATAAACTTGCAAAAAAGGTGGACAGAAGATTCTTAAAGGTACATACAGTTTTTTGTTTCTTTTTAGAAGGACTCCAAGGTATATACAGTTTAATAGCTATTAAAAGAACAACCAAATGGCTCTATGCCAAGGAAGGTCATTCATCACCTAAACTTGTCTTTAAAAGATCCAAGTATCTAGATTGAGCATAAATACTATGCGTTCTTTTGAAGAATTCTCCATTTTCTAATGACAAACTTCAAAAGAATTTTGTTTTTATCAGGAGTTCATTTAGAGTAAAAGAATAAATACACGATTCTCGAAAAATGCTACTCATATGCCACAATCTTCCTAGCATTGAAGTTGTTGACTGTTGAGTATATTGTTGTCCCACATGGTAGTGTAAATACTTCCAAGTGGTGTAAAAAGTTTTTGGGCCACTCTATCATCTCATCTGGTATTGTAATATTTTGGATTGGTCTATCAACTTCTATTTGTTAGAGCCACTCCCCGTGTAATTTTGAACCAGGGTGGGGCTTTAACAAAAATGTTGGGTCCTAAAGGGATAGGTAGTTCATGTAACACCCTAGGTGACTCCATGTCGAGAAGACACACAATTGGTGTTACACATAAGGAAACATGCCTTAGACCCTTTTGTTGCGTTTTAGAGCTGTGGACCCAAGTCCAAAATGGACAATAGCACTAGTGGCTCTGTTATAACTTGTACAAAGCCAACCAATGATGAGCTAGATTTCAGTAAATTAGCACTAAAATTTACGTGTGGACCTTAAAATAGAGTTGCATGTGCAAGAAGAGTGTTGAGTATACTACTCTCCGTAAGTTGTGCAAAGTGTTCTAGGCGGTTTAAGAAGGCGTCGTGTCATTCCAACCATTATTTGAAGATCTTGCATTGGATGTTTGGATCATTTTATCACGTGGGGAATGGAGGAGGTGTTGGAATCCCACATGGTATTGTGTAGGATTTGGTAGAGCTAACTTTTGGAGTTACTTGGGTCCATAGTCCATTTTCTCTATAGAAGAATTGATATATGAAATGGAAATGAGACACAACAGTAACACATTATACTGGGCAACCTAAAGCTAAAACTATAAAAATGAAGTGTGTTGAGAACTATAAGGTTTTAGATTCAAATCCCACAAAGGCAAAAAACACTAGGTGATTTTTTCAGCCTTGGTGGAAAGAGGTACCTGTTACTTGTATTAGTGGAAGGTAGTAGATACCTCATGGAATTTGTCGAGGTGCACGTAGACTGACTTGAACACCACAGTTATAAAAAATCATAGAAAGTAAGGGAAAATGATCTATACTCACATAAGTGGCTTATTGGGTTGGACTAAGGAATCAAGAAGAGATTGAACATTCTTTGTAGCAATGTTTGTGATTTTCTTTTTGCTCCCATCACAGCCTAAATTTTCTGTACTTGGTTTCTGCATGGCATATAAGCACCTCTTTTTGACTATTCTCCATTTGCTTTTTGTTTAATATGTCATTCTCTTTCAGTGGCAATCATTGTGACCCATGCATTCGTCAAAGAGTGGTTTCATCCACACCACACTATGCACACTCTGGAGTAGTTGAGGCAGCACGTGATCTTTACATGCAAGTAGATGGAAATTGTGGAGATGGTATAGTGCACTGCTTTCTGTATTATTTATTGACTTCCTGTGTTTCTGTGGAAAAGAGATTCAATTTTGTACCCTTTTCTAATTCATGCAAGCACTCTCTTGCAGTGCTTTGGTGACACTGGCTAATGCATGTTCTTGTTTATTTTTGTGATCAAAATCAGTTGTAGCATCAAGTTAGATGCTGAGATTTAGTGCTAGTGCTAGAATTGCAGGTTGATATGTTTGATATGAAGAAGTATGTGTAAAAAAAGGCCCTCACATAAGTTACTTTCCTCATGAGTCCATTTGGATTCCGTCAGCTCCGAGGAAGGGTTTTTTTGTATGGTTAGCACTAGAGGTGCGATCTTAACGATGGAGAATATGAGAAAGAGGAGGATTATCTATGTTAGCTGGTGCTTTATGTGTAAGAGTGCAAATGAAAATGTAGATCAACTTCTTTTTGCATTGTAAGGTGGATAGTCGGTAATGGAGGCTGGTCCTCAATTTGTTTGGAATGAAATGGATGATGTTGAATACGATGAAGGAAGCTTTGCAAAGTTGCATTCATAGAAAGGGGCAAGAGAAGCTTGAGGATATGGTGTGTTACCCCTTTAGCAATCATGTGGGTCATTTGGAAAGACCGGAATAGGAGGGCATGAATGGGTAGAACTTGATTTTGTAAAAATGCAAAAGTAATGTGTTGTCTCTAGTTTCTTTTGGTGTACTGGCAATGTCCTTATTTGTATAGAGGATTGAATCTCTTTTGTTGAGAACCATACTTTGGGTCTTGGTTCTTTTATTTTGGTATATGGCTTGTATATTGGTTTCCCCTCAGTTGTCAATAAATTATTTGCCTAGTCCAAGAAAAATAAAAAATACACGAAGCCATGCAGTGAATTGCTTTTTCTTTCCCCTTTGAATTAAACCTCCACATTTGCTATGATATTTTTGTAAAAATATGTGTCTTCGTCTATATCAGATGGTTTTCTCTCCTCATTGCTGGGAGTAGGATGTGAGTGTGAGGGATATGGTGTGAGAATAGTTGGACATTCTCTTGGAGGAGCTATTGCTGCCGTACTGGGAATGAAGGTATTCATTTTTCTGATGCAATGCTTCCTTCATGTTTGGGTGCTCTTTGTACAAGACATGCATCATTTTCTTCCCCCCTCTCCCTGCCCCCCGCCCTTTTAAAAAAACAACACCACACTTTTGCTTCATTAAGCGTCTGGATTCAGAACAATAGAGGATGATTGAATGAAATTCACTGACTTGTTTATCTGGCTGATCTTCTTTGTTAAGATCACATTATTACATTGATAAAGAACTAAATATATTGATCTGATATTTTTAATGGATAGTAATCATCTCCAAAAGATATGCTGTCAATAGATTTCATCAGCTATCCATGGGCTATGATCTGAACTGGAGAACATATCTTCAAAATATATAATGCTTGAATGCACAAGACCATTTAATAGAAAACACAGTTTCTTTAATTGGTAACAGCATTGCTGGTTAATGAATAGTCTCATTTTTTGTTAACAGTGTCAGATTAGATCAACCACAACTAGGAGTTTTATTGTATATCTGGATTCAAACCCTAGTAAAAATACTGAATCTTCAGTTGGTCACTTTGATCTTCCAAGGTGCCTGTATATCTCCATGTATCACCAATCAGTTCTTCTCTTACTAATATAAATTTGTGGAGTTAGTCCATCTTTTTATAAATCAAATTACTATATTGTGTTGAGCAGCTACGCAAACAGTTCCCAGATTTACACGTCTACACATATGGTGCTCTCCCATGTGTGAGTCTGGTGGTAGCAGATGCTTGTTCAGAATTCATTACCAGGTATTGCCAGTGTGTGATTACCTGTTTCACAATTAAGTATTGCTATGCATATGCTATAAATTAACTTCTGTTCTTGTTAACATCTTTTCAGCATTGTAAACAATGATGAATTTTCAGCACGCCTTTCAGTAGCATCCATTATGAGACTTCAAGCAGCTGCACTTAAGTCACTATCAGAAGATGGCACTGTTGATATTACAACAATTCTTAGACTTGCTCATCACTTTACTTCATTGAGTGTCTGTCAGAATGACGGAGAATCGTCAGTGAATTCTTTGGCAGCAAGGTCAAGTTGTACAAACCAAATCAACCGTAGCCAGCTTGAAAATGGTACTACTGGACTTTTTGAATTTGCCATATGAATACATGCCTCATTTAATTATGTTGTGTCTAGTTAACTGTTTTGTCTGCAGCTTCTTCTATTTGTAACTATTTCGCTTTTTCATGCAAAAGTGCTGCTACTATTTCTGCAGGATTGGCTAAGCGTGAACCAGGATCCTCTGTTTTGCACTCAGATGATGAAATCGGTTTATCTGAATCATCAAATTGTTTCAGCAGTCCTTTTGAATGCTCCACTTCTGGTGCAAGTCCATTTAATGATCGTTTAACTGGATTTATGGAGGCTGTTCCATCCTTGGAAAATAAGTCATCATTGAGTATCCCAGAGTTGTATTTACCTGGTCTTATTATCCATATTGTGCCACAGAAGGATGGCCTTCATAAATCGTTGTGGAAGCGCTGGAGAACTTGGGATAGAAGATGCAAGTTTAGGGCCTATGTAGCGAAAAGAGAAGCATTCAAAGATATAATAGTATCACCATACATGTTCCTGGACCATCTACCTTGGAGGTATTTGAGTTAGCATTCTTTTTCTCAAAATAGATTTTCCATAGACGTACTAACATCTGCTTCTTCAGATGTCAGAATGCACTGGAAAACATAGTGAAGACAAGGTCAGATGATGCATCTGAAATTGGAACTCCAGATGATGCATCTGAAATTGTGTGATTGCTGACAAGGTCAGTTGTCACGCCGTCCACTTTATAGTCCTTGACGTGGTCTTTTCAATGTTTTATCCTTCTCTTTTACTCATATTGTATTTTGATTGAACATTTTGCTCTCTTTCTCAAAAAGAATATCAATTCACTCCACTTTTTTCTTGAAAATGCATCATTGTAGTAGTCTGGCGAACCAGATATCATTGGGAAGTACTGATTCATAGACATGACCTTGACAATTACATGAACTGCCATTCACTTCCAAGGATGTACCAGATCAACTGAAGCATGTTTATCGTCATTTTTCTTGACAAGATTTCCACATATATTTCCTCAAATAGTCAACTGTAATGTATGCTATTGTTACATATGGCAACCCCTTGGGTGATTCACAACCTCATAAGAGGCTGCATCCAGAACTGCTTCACAAGTCAGCTGAATCATTTTGTGTATCTTAATTGTATAAGCACTCTGAGAGTTCAATTGAAAGTGACTAATCCTGTATCTCCTGTCTTATAAACTTGGGGAAGGCCATCGTAATAGATTTAATTTTGGATTTTTTCATTTGATACTCTTGTATATATAGAAGAACAATATCATTTGTAACTCCTCAAGTGAAATTCAAGTTTCTTTTCTGTCCAAAGTTCACTCTACCAGGACTTATGTCACTTGTTTAAATCAAGTTATGTTTGCGACCAGAGAGGTTGTAACAATGTATGTTCCCTATCATGATTAAAAAAAAAAAGGAAGGTAATAATAGTCAAGAATTTCCTCTCAAGTACAACATAACCCCAAACATTCGTTTTGAGTTGTCTTTTAAAAGTGACCCTTTTGTCGCGATAGAGTCATTGCTAATACACAACACACAATAATTTTGACAATACATGGGAAATTCATAACCCTTTTGTGGCAACTAATCGGGGCAAAGCATGGCACATTAGCCATTTTTATCGACTAAGTTGTTGCTAATACGTAGAACTTAATACATACACTTTTGGCGACACGACTTAGTTAGTTGATAATAAGTAGAGGCGACCTAATACATGATTCATAGTCCTTCGGCAACGCGCAGCTAATGCCTAATTCTTAGGTTTTTAGTGGCGACAAAAAATCGTCAGTATTACATAGTTTGTAAACCCTTTAGCGGCAACTTTTAGTCGTCGCTAAAACATAATTTATGTTTTCACCCACGATATTTTCTGTGACAACCAAGCCGTCGCTAATACATCGTTCATATACCTTTAGCAGTCGTCGCTAATAGATAGTTCACAAGCTTTTAGCGGCGACCGACAAGTTGTCGCTAATACACACTCCTTCAAAAACTTTTAGCGGCGACCCTCTGTGGCGATAAAGTCGTCACCAATATATAGTTTCTATAAATACCTTTTGCAGCAACTTTTGTGGCGACTAAGCCGCCTCTAAAACGTAATTCATATAATTTTAGTAGCGGCACTTTTGTGACAACAAAGCCGTCGCTAATAGATAGTTCATAACTTTTAGTGGCGACTCTTTTGTGGCGAGTAGTCGCCCTAATACTTCCTTTAAAAACTTTTAGCCGCGACATTTTTGTAGCGAAAAGTTGTCGCTAATGCTTGGTTCATTTACCCATATTTCATAGATGTTTAGTGACGACCCTTTTGTGACAAAAAAGTTGCCACTAATACTTAATTCATAGATTTTTCGCAGCGACCCTTTGGTGGAGACTAAGCCGTCGCAAATGGTTAATTTTATACCTTCAGCAGCAACTTTACCGACATTTTGAATGAAAACTAAGTCGCCGCTGAAACTTAATTCATAGAATTTATATGGTGTTTAAGTCTATTCAAAAATTAAACATAGGCTTTGTCAACCCTTCTTTTTGTGGCGATAGGTTTTCAATAAATTGCTTACTTTAATAATTAATTATTTCTTTTAAATTCATATCAATTTCCTTACCTGTTTTTAGGATAATATCCTATTGGCGTTTCTACGCAAATCAAAGGTTACAAGTCCACTCATTATATTTTATGTCATCTATCAATGCAATAATAGCGAGAGATAAATTTTAGCACGGGCCATGTCCGGCTAGTAGTCCCAAGGCAAGACATGGGGTTGTGCTGACTCTCATGCGGCTTAGAGGTAGCCTCTTTTTTGTAATTTTCCAAGATAAAACCTCTTTACACTTAGCTTCCAAGATAAAGTCATATATCTCCATATAATTATATCTGATTCCATCAATTGCTAGATAGATTTATGATCCTCACGTCATGTAGATGACCTTATGTTTGTCTTTGTGATCACAAAGTAATGAGTTGTTAAAAGAGGATTTTTCAAAAAGGGCAAACATTTGACATATAATAAGGCGTTGGGGGAGGCATGGTAGGATTTTATGGGCCAAGGAATAGGAAACAAGCGATTTCGACTGTTTTCTGTGAGTGTTAACCCATGAATTCTGGCACTGCATTAGGGCACTAGTGCAACATTCTCGAAAAATTATACGAGTGGGTTCGCAGCAAGCTCGGCAAGAGGCCCAAATGGTATAGCAGTGTTGGGGGAGACTTGGTAGGATTTTATAGTATAAAGAACAGGAAACAGATGATTTCGGCAGTTTCCTATGGGTGTTGCCAATGGGTTCTGGCATTGCATGGGGCTCCGGTGCAATATTACTGAAAAACCATACGAGTGGGTCCACAATGAGTCTAGCAAGAGGCCCAGGCGGCCCAGTGGTGTTGGAAGTAGCTAGGTAGGATTTTATGGGCCAAGGAACAGGAAACAGGCGATTTCAATAGTTTTCTATGGGTGTTAGCCCATGGATTCTGGCGCTGCATGGGGCTCCGGGGTAACATTCTTAAAAAATTATATGAGTGGGTCCGCAATGATCCCGGCAAAAGGCCCAGTCGGCCCAGCAGCGTTGAGGGAGGCCTGGTAAGATTTTATGGGCCAAGGAACAGGAAACAGGTGATTTCGACAATTTTTGTGTGTGTTAGCCCATGGATTCTCGCGCTACATGGAGTTCCGGCGAAACATTCATAAAAAAATAATACAAATAGGTATGTAACGAGCCCGGCAAGAGGCCCAAGCGACCCGGCGGCGTTGTTGGGGGCTTGGTAGGATTTTATGGGTCGAGGAACAAGAAACAGGCGATTTTGGAAGTTTTCTATAGGTGTTAGCCTATGGATTGTAGCACTGCATGGTGCTCCGGCGCAACATTCTCAAAAAACATGTGAGTGGGTCCGCAACGAGCCCGACAAAAGGCTCACGCGGCCCGATGGTGTTCGAGGAGGCCTTGTAGGATTTTATGGACCAAAGAACAAGAAACAGATGATTTCGACAGTTTTCTATTGGTGTTAGCCCACATATTTTGGCGCTACAGGGGCTCCGACATAACATTCACAAAACTCATATGGGTGGGTCGTCAACGATCCTAGCAAGAGGTCCAAGTGGTCTGGCGGCGTTGGGAAGCATGGTAGGATTTTATGGGCCAAGGAACAAGAAACAGGTGATTTCGACAGTTTTCTATGGGTGTTAGCCACGGATTCTGGTGCTGCATGGGGTTTCGGCGATCAATTCCCAAAAAATCATATGAGTGGATCTGCAACGAGCTCGGAAAGAGGCCTAAGTGGCACAGCAGCATTGGGGGAGACCTGGTAGGATTTTATGGACGGAGGAACAGGAAACAAGCGATTTTGACAGTTTTCTGTGGGTGTTAGCCCATGGATTCTGCCGTTACATGGGGCTCCCGTGCAGCATTCCCAAAAAATCACACGAGTGGGTCTGCAACGAGCTCGGTAAGTGGCCCAGGCGATCCGGTTGCATTGGGGGAGGCCTAGTCGAATTTTATGGGCCAAGGAACAAGAAAGAGACGATTTCGACTTTTTTTGTGGGTGTTAGCCCACAGATTCTAGTGTTGCATTGGACTCTGATGCAACATTCCCAAAAAATGTTACAAATGGGTCTGCAACGAGCCAGGCAAGAGGCCCAGGTGGCTCGACGGCGTCGGGGGAGGCCTGGTAGGATTTTATGGGCTAAGGAATTGGAAACAGGAAATTTCGGTAGTTTTCTGTGGGTAGTTAGCCCACGAATTGTGGCGTCGCATGGGGCTCCAGCGCAACATTTCCAAAAAATTATTTGAGTGGGTCCTCAACGAGACTAACAAGAGACCGAGGCAGCCCAGCGGCCTTGGGGTAGGCCTGGTAGGATTTTATTGGCCAAAGAACAGGAAACAGGCAATTTCGAAAGTTTTCCATGGGTGTTAGCCCACGAATTCTGGCGCTGCATGGGGCTTCGGCGCAACATTCCTAAAAAATCATACGAATGAGTCCGCAACGAGCCCAACAAGAGGCCCAGGTGGCCCGACGGAGTTGGGGGAGGATTGGTAAGATTTTATGGGCTAAGGAATAGTAAACAAGCTATTTCAGCAGTTTTCTGTGGGTGTTATTCCATGGATTCTAGTGTAACATGGGACTCCGACGTAACATTCCCAAAAAATCATACGAGTGGGTTTGGAATGAGTTCGACAAGAGGCCTAGGCAGCCTGACGACTTTGGGGGAGGCTTGTAATATTTTACGTTCCAAGGAATAGGAAACAAGCGATTTCGGCAGTTTTCTATAGGTGTTAGCCTATGGATTTTAGCGCTGCATGGGGCGCCGCCGCATCATTCCCAATAAATCGTATGAGTGGGTCCGTAGCGAGCTCGAAGAGAGGCCTAGACAGCCCCGCGGCGTTGGGGGAGGCCTAGTATGATTTTATGGGCCAAGGAACAGGAAACAGTCGATTTCGACAGTTTTTTGTGGGTGTTATCCCCCGGATTCTGGCGCTGCATAGCACACCATTCCTAAAAAATTATATGAATGGGTTCACATTGAGCCCAGCAAGAGTCCCACACGATCCAAATAGCTGAAATAACTATAGTTTACTAAAGTTATGATTTATAACTACATATTATTGGAGAGAGGCGAGCGAGATCAAGAGAGAGACGAGAAAGCCCGGCGAGAGAGGTGAATTGTATATGTAGATTTGTCAAATTATACATGTATATCTTTCAAATAATTGTATATGTGTAACTAATATACATACATATTTGTAAATCTAGTAAGTGAGATTGGGAGAGGGAGGTGAGCAAGAGAGGGTAGAGAGTGGAGAGAGGCAAATTGTATATGTATATCTGTTGAATTAAATATGTATATCTGTCAAATAATTGTATATATGCAACTAATATAAATATGCATTAGTATATTTGGAAAGAGATTAGAGAGAGAGGCGAAAGAGAGGAGAGAGAAAATAGCGATAAAATCTTTATTATAGCTATAAATTATAATTTTTTTCAAACTATAGTGGTGTAATGTAAATACACATCCATTTGCCTAATTACATAATTTACCCATATTAAAAATAGTTAAGTACTGAGATGTATGTAGATGTAGTCGAAGGATGGGTCATACTAGTATATGATACATTATATTATGGCGGAATTTTTACAAATAGCTATTAATAAGAATCTTAATTATGCTCCTTAGCTACTATTTTTGCCTAATTGTGTATTATAGTTATAGTTTCATGTGTTATCAGTATTTTGTTTGTATAATTCGTTGTTAATATATACAAATCTGTTTGTATAATTTGCTACTAATAATATACAAACATGATGAATAGTTTCCTAGTTATGAGTATTTCCATTTGTATAATTCGGTGCTAGTATACAAATTTATTTTTATAGTTAGTTACTAATATACAAATCCATTTTTATAATTTGTTTAAGTTGCTGTTAATATATAAATTTATTTGTTGTTTGTATAGTGCACTACCAATATACATATTTAAGAGTGACCGCTAGCGACTCTATGAAACATTGGCGGCTAACGATTATTGTTTAAAATTCATAACTATAATAACTAATTAAATAATATATGTTGCTTAGTAGCATAATTTAGTCTCTATATTTGATTTCTCATGCATGCATGTCGTTGTGGTGTCACCTCACTCGTTGCCTCTATAAATAATGCTATTGTATTTGTGTACACATTATTTTATATATGTTGTCACCTTCAAGTGGGCATCACATTGATCAATTGAAGATGTTCTATATATTACTTATATATAAAAAATAAATAAGTGAAAAGTAACATCGATTATTTATGTAAAATCCAACAATTTATTTATATTGTAATAGAGGAAATAACTTTTTTTTTGATATATAAGATAAATATTTATTTAATTTCTTCGTATTTTCTTTGACCAGCCAAATTAGAGTTCTAGAAAACGATGGACTAACTTTTGATCAAGTCAAAAGAAATTAAGAGTTTCACCCAAAGATATATGTAGATGTGAATGGTCTACATTAATTAATTAATAATATAGAAAATGATGTTCACATACTATAGTCTATAGCATAATAGACTATAGGCTTTTTGTATTTCCAAGTTTATTGCTTGGAACGGGACCCCTTTGTTGAATCTTCACCCTACACAAACATGTAAAAGAATACACACACAAGTTTTAAAAAACATATTTATGTTTCATTTGGACTAGACAATAAACAAAAACAAAAACAAAAACATTATTGGTCGGTGTTCAAATTGTAACACGTAATTAGAATGAAAAGAAAGTGTTGCAGCCCAAGAATTAGTTTACTAAGTAGTTTTTCTTTGATCTGTTTTAGTTGCTAATAATACTTACACACACTTTCTTTTTAGAATCACAACTCAGTGAAGTTGGTGATAATTGCTATTAGGATCCGTCTTAAGGCATTGATTCTCTTAAAAAAAAGGGTATTCGGTCGTTGCATGGATTCTTATTTGTGTAAAATGAGAATCGAGACTTGCAATATAAATATAAAACTTTTACAGTAATTATTTTTAAAAAAAAATTCGTCACCCAATATTCTCATTTGTCCTAATATTTAGACAAAAATCTTGTTATGATAAGTTCTCTAAGGTGCTTTTTGCTATATATTAAACCAAACAACTAACAAATTGTATGATTTGTTTATTTAGTACTTTCTTCTTCGTCCCGTTCTTTTTAGTTGTCATGTTATAAAATAAAATTTGTGGCAATATGCCGGCTAATTAATTAGCCAAAACCAGTACCAGTTCAAGTCACTTTCTCTCGCTTTATATATGTATAGAGAGGGAGATTAGAAGTTATTAACTTATAAATATTATTAAATTATAAATATAAATATTGATTGCTCAAAATATTCATTAAAAGTTATTAACTTATTTACCCTTTAAGTTAAAATTTTCTCCATCTAAAAAATTTACTATTAAATATAATATAATTTTGCATACATATTATCCTTCTAATACTGAGAGTTTAAAATTAATCTGTTTCATATAAACTAAAAGTTGAAAATTGCTACACGTATTAACCAACTACCTATATTTGACTATGCATCTAAGTGGTTATATTATCCCTTGTGTACATACAAGAATTTTGTTTGGTCTTAGATATGTTGTTCTTTGTTATTTAATTTGAAAATTTTCTTTTGTCAATTAAAAAAAGTATAATAATAATACATTTGTAGTCTTGCTGGTGTATTATTTTTTTAGGGTTTTGATGACTAATGACGATGCTAACATAGAGATAATATTGGTAACAAAATTTTGATGAAAAATAATTTTTGGAGGTATTCACTTTCATACCAAAGCGGGAAATGAATTTTAAAATATTTTGCAATCGTGCGAAGCATACTCACTAGCTAATCTATGTTTACGTTCAAATGAAAGAAGGAAAATTAAACAATCACATCAGAGTAGTTAGCTTTCTTTTTCATTTTAATTTCAACAAAATCAATCGACATTATATTATAATTTAGAAATATAATTCTCTCTAGGACCGACGGGGCCTGCCAATCCAATAATTGTGCTGCTTAATCATTTTTAATTGCTAAAGCAACTTTTAATCAAATCTTGGATTTTGTCTCTACTCTAGATTGTTGTTTGTCTGCTCTGCCAATTTTGATTTTTTATTCGATGTCTAATATTTACATTTAAATTCGTATTGATCCAAGTTTATGATGCATAAAGGATATTTTCAAGAGAAAAATGCTCTCTAATATAATTTATTTCATTTTATTGACAATGAAGAAATATTATCCATCCAACACAACTGATCATAGTGCACTGTTGTGATGGCAGCAAGAGCCAACTGTTTTATGATGTATCATAGGGGAAGCCTCTAATTTGTTGACTAGAATATAATGTTCATTAGGTCATTGATTATTATCATCATCATCATCATCATCATCATCATCATTCATATCTTAATTATTTTATCAATCGAGTTTTGATAGTTACTTTTCATCAATATAAATATCAAACAATTCTATCTTTCAACTGACTAAATAAATAAAAAAAAAATCACCTACATATTATATCTAATATACTAAGCTGAAAATGAGCTTAGAAGAATTACTTGAAACACTTAAAAGAGTGTAAACGAAACTTTCATATAATTAATTCAATCTAATTATGTGATATATATACACACATACATACGAATCAATATATAGTCGAAATGATACACTTAATTATTTTCATTTTCTTTTTACAAAATTCCCTTCAATATAATCCTCCTCTTAGTTTAATAAGTGAATTTAAAAGTTAGTTGGTAATTCCACATCAACATCAATATTTTCTGTGTGGCTGAAATTTGAATAAACCACATCATTTTTTAAGTATTTTTTCTAAATCGTGTTACACGGCAAAGTAGAAATAGGTCTAGTTTTTTTTACCAACCTTCGTCACTTTCAAGTTTCAAACGATAGAGAATCCCAATGTCTAGTTAATTAATTGTCTTAACATTTTTGATTTCTTAGAGAAATACAAGTACCACGTAGCAGGTATGTTTTCATCAATTAATTGTTGACATTGATAATATTTTTTAAAATTTTATATATGTTGTTTATTATTGCGATCGAGAAGTACATTTTATGTTATTTTTAAATAATATAATAAGTTACTTATTTTGTTTCAATCAAAATTTTATTTATTATTTAGATATTTTAAAGGGTTAGTTATTGTAATTTTTAGTATATTTTAAATAATTTATATTTCTCTATTTGTCCCAATTTATGTGGCAGTGATAAACTTTTAAGAATTATTTAATTTTTTTATATATCTTTTAAATTTCTAAATTGGTAATTAATGTGACTTATATCCATAAACTTATTTATTATTTATATTATATTCTTTAAAAAAGTTTTTTTACACAAATATAATTATTGAAAGATATTAAAAATAGTTATTTTATTTAATTTGTCTTGTTTAAAATGGAAACCAAATTTACATTTTATATTTGGTTTAGGTGAAGTAGACATGCATGGTCCTGCCTGCTTCTTGATGCTTTTATATATATGTATATATAGTGTATAATAGATATACATTAATAACTTCACCAAGGACTATTCATTAATTTTCTGTATTATACGGGGATCAGAATTAAACTTACACTAATATATATTTAAAAATGTGAAGAATTTACTATAAATTATAACTCATCATTTGCATATTTATAAGGAAAAATGTATAGAATCATAAACGTTTAATTTGTTGGCGTTTAACTTTTGTACAACATGATTGTGAATGAAAATAGTACTACAAAATATGCGACTGTCTTATTGTAAAATGTTCCAGAAAAAATAAGTTATTTACGTTTAAATTAAGTAATTATAAGAAGTTCATTTAGTATTGACATTTGATCATTGACACACATTGCAACAAGGTAAACCTCCAATAGGTAGACTAAATATAAGCTATAACTTTTCAGTTTTTTAGAGATCTCAAATTATATTATGATATAAAAATCACCCCAACTTGTAAGTATACTGTCGGATACAATCTTAAACCCTTTGTTATACTTTTCCATATTATAATTCCTTGCAAATTTGAAAGTCCATTTCCTTGTGCTAATTACATTTTAACGATTGAAACTTATATTGTTAAACTAAACCAAGTCCAATATTTCACTTAACTAAAGGTCGTATATGGTCGAGATATTAAGTTTAGAATTAATAAGATAAAAGAAATGTGACATTCTCCTCTTTTTTGGGTAATATATGGTACCAATAATTATTGGGTTGGTCATGTCCCATTTGTAAAGAAAGTACAAGTTAAAAAATATATGATGAGTACATTAAAAACTCGTGTTTGGGTGAAGAAAATGTATGGATTCATCTCCCTTAATGTTGGAAAAATGATAGAATATACATCTTCTTTTATAGATACATGAATATATACTAGGTTTCTTTTTTTATCCCCCAAAAAATGAAATCAATTTGGTGATTTTAGTGAAAAGGTGGGGCCACCCACGTTGACTTTGTTACAAGTAAACTCCTATAGAGAAGAATTCTTGCTATGGTAAACCTTGTATCGTGTTGACCATTTTCAAATATTTTTTATTTATTTCTTTTACGATTTATTATAAAATATAATGTCTCATGAGAAGTTAAATCTTTAAAAAATTTAAATCCTTATCCACGAAGCAAGATTAATTTATGGTTATCCAATAATTAGAAGTGATCACTTATGAACAATGGCTAATCTCTTAATTGTTTTTTATAACAAGGGAACTCGCAGTCGCTATCATTTGGATCCACACAGGGTAAACTCTCGCTCTCATATAATACCTCACAAATCACACTGGATACGTAACCTACACTAGGCAAGTTTGCAGGGGTGACTCGACAATGTTAGAAGGAGCATCAAACTTTAATTAGTAATAATAGATTATAGATATTTTTTTAGAAAAAAATATTGGCATATATGAAGTATAATTGTATGATCAATTGAAAAGAATTACGGAATAAAATCAATTATAAAATTTTTAAACAATTTTGCATCTCAAATAGATAGAAGAATAAAATTTGTAAGAATATATATTAATTTTTTAAAAAAGTTTAATGCCTCCCTTTAATTTTCTCATTAGGCCACTGATGTACTTCAACCTCTGCAAGTCCGATGCGACGAGTTTGACTCCAAAAACAAATCCCCTTCCTTCGATGGCAAAGAATATCCAACAGTGGATAATCTCTTAATTCCCTCGAATCCCCTAATTATGTAATGAATTTATTTTTTTCTTTCAAGAAAAAGTAATTTGGGTCATAAGTTGGTTTCATTCAACTTGCTCGATGTTTTCTTGTACTTTCTTTTTTTAAAAAAATAATTGGATAAGATAATGTAATTATTTTGTTTGTATAACCATCTAAATATGAAATTCATTGACTCAACTAATTTGAATTTGTCTTATATAAGCTCGTTAATTAAGGAGAAACAATATGGTTAGATATTTTTTTTTCTTTACTTTCACAACTACATATTAGTGTTCTTAATAAATACAGTTCTGAGAAACTCAAATCTTATACAATATTTTAATATTATATAAGGATATTTACTCAAACATTGATCATATTAATAATATATTTTTAAGATTTTACTATTATACGAATCTTTTGACAGGCATTAACCTCTACAACACAATATGACCGATTGACCACCATTGTCATACCATCAATCACCTTCGAGTCATTACCACAACCCACGCACCCAGGTATGGAATCACATCTATTTGAGGGATATTAACTGATACTCTTTCTTCAAAAAATTATATTATTTTGCTAGGTCATATCTTCTTTATATATATATATATATTATATATTGACACTTTTTAATTTTTACATAATTTTATTTTTTTAAAATTGTGGCACCCTTTAAATAAAATTTTTATTCCGTCACTGTATAAATTATATACTAACATTTTCAGCACTAGTCATCGACTCAACGCTATGTCCACCATCACCGTAAACCTTCCTTCATACAATCACGACCATCACTAACACCTTAATTACAACATCTTTTACAATGTCATTTATCAAAAACAATTTATATATACATTATGCAAATGAATTAATATGTTTTTCTCTAAATGATGTTTTAGGTGTGTGTGTAGATATCATTTTTGTTGAACTCCACTTGTGCATGGGAATATACTATATATGTTATTATTGTGATGAATATAATATTTATTAGTAATTTATTTGAATTTTATATTTGTTCAGTTTAAATATAAATAACTATACACTTTCATATATTAATTTTTTAAATTATCCAGCATGGTAATCCAAATACAATATCTTACAATGTATTCATAAACATAGACATTCTGAGTTTAACAAGACCAAATATTAGATATCGTCTTAGGTTGTCATCACCACAAACAATTACGTTAGACACCTTTTTTCCATTTATCAATTGTGAATTGGTCCTACATCATTTAATTAGATTATGGTGAAACTTTCCTTTTTGGGGCATATATTTTCTCCTACTAAGATACACTATAAAAAGAATTAGGAAATATTAAGAGAAGAAAAAAAAAGGAATAATAATGAACACGCTAAAATTCGTCCACATAGCAAACGCACCTTTGAAGTCAACCACTTGAAAATAAATTATTTTTACATTATGTTTTTTATTTGTAGCCGCAAACATTAAACAATTAATTATAGCCACGACTTGAGCCCAACCGACCAATTAATTTAATACATAATATGGAAATTTTCTTTGCTCAGTCAAATTACTCGCCAAACATGTCTTTATTTTCTTCAATTTTCCCCCATACCCCACCTCAACAGCACCCTTTTCAATTCTCACCATACAGTTCATGAAAAATATAAACACAATATATATAACTAAATAACCCTTGATATATATAATTCATCTAGAGTTCTCACTCCCTCTCTAGTTCTTCCTAGTTCTTAAATATTTTAGTATCTTTTTAATTCATACAATGCTTAGGTTACCAAATAATCCAAATCTAAATTTTCCTACATTATCAAAAGAGTTTTTGCCTAAGCCATGTATGGTAAGACCAAATGAAGGTATCCCAAGCCCACCTACACCACATCTAACATTACAACAACTATGTCTCAGTCCCAATTTATCGCCCGTGGTATCCACTAAAGAAATATCGAAGAACAATGCTCATAGTGTTACTACTAGTACTAATATTTACTATTGTAGTAATGGTAGTAGTAGTAGTAACACTGAAAGACTGGCTTCCAAGTGGAGAGAAGTTCAAGGGTCAAAAAATTGGGAAAACCTAGTAGATCCACTGGACTCTCTCCTCCGATCGGAGATTATTCGATATGGAGAGTTTGTGGCTGCTTGTTATGATGCCTTTGATCTTGATCCAAGTTCAAAAAGATATTTAAATTGCAAGTATGGGAAGAGAAGGATGTTGAGTGAAGTAGGGTTGGGTGAATCAGGCTATGAAGTGACAAAGTACATATATGCTACTCCAGACATAAATGTCTTCCCAATTGGTGGCAATATTAATATTGGCTCATCATGTGGGAAATGGATTGGTTACATTGCAGTCTCAAATGATGAAGAAACAAAGAGACTTGGGAGGAGAGATGTGCTTGTTACTTTTCGGGGAACGGTCACTAGCCCTGAATGGATAGCCAATTTGATGAGCTCATTGACTCCTGCTCGCCTTGATCCTCACAATCCGAGACCTCAGGTTAAGGTTGAAGCTGGATTCTTGAGTTTGTATACCTCCAACGAGGACAAGAAGTTTGGCCTTGGAAGTTGCCGCGAGCAATTACTTTCTGAGGTAGGGAGAGTGATAAATAAGTATAAAGGGGAGGATATGAGCATAACTTTAGCTGGACATAGCATGGGGAGTGCATTAGCCCTCTTACTAGCTTATGACATTGCAGAGTTGGGCCTGAATCGTGACAAGTTGTTGAATAAAGATCCCACTATACCTGTAACCGTTTTTTCCTTTGGAGGGCCAAGAGTTGGAAACTCAGGCTTCAAAGAGAGATGTGAAGAGTTAGGTGTAAAAGTGTTGAGAATAACAAATGTAAATGACCCCATAACAAAACTTCCTGGGGTTTTTCTGAACGAGAATTTTAGGGTTTTTGGTGGGAAGTATGAGGTACCATGGAGTTGCTCATGTTACGCACATGTTGGAGTTGAAATCTTGCTAGATTTCTTCAAGATGCATAATCCTTCTTGTGTACATGACTTAAAAACCTATCTTAGTTTACTTAAGTGTCCAAAGAGGTTGCAAGTTCAAAGAGAAGAAGGCATTGATTTCTTCAGTAAAGCAAAGGAGTTTGTCATTTCTGGAGCTCAGAGTAAATTACACTTGAATTCAGCTTTGCAATGGAAAAATGCTGCTATGAATATGGTGAACATGGTTCAGTCCCAAAGGACTTAGAAACATCAATGGTCTAGAGTGATGTGTTTTAACCTAAGACTAGATAATAAATAGATTTTCCATCCTCTAGAAATTAGGTTTATAGTTTGCAATAAATATATTGTACAATATTAATGATTGTATATAATGCAAGAAAACTAAACTCGAAATCAGAGTCTGCTTTTTGTTTTCATTTGATTTAGGTACACATATAATTAAGGAGTTTTAGGACCAAATTCAATCGAATCAATAAATTGGCTTCTAGCTCTCGTGATGGAGTCACCGACAGACAAAAATCCCAAAACAGAAAAGAAGAACGTACTAAAACAAAGGGGGATCATATGGTATAATATTATATTAAAATTCTCAATTATTTGATGATAATTATGATATGTTATTTGATAGTCAGTGATAGATTCTCAGACCAGGTCAATTACAAGACCGATGAAATAAAAAAATACTGAAAACATATTTCAACTATTGTTCCTCCGTCCAAAACTTATGCTCCTATTTCTCTCAACTTTTTATTATTATTATTATTATTATTTTTTTTTTTTTTGGTAATTTAGTTGCATTCAAGTTTCATAAAATCTAATTTAAAAATATAGGACAAGACCACAAGTAAATATCTTTATCCATCCCTGCGGTAAGAAAAGTAGCTTTTAGTGGTAATATATATGCGCATAAAAAAGAATATTAAAATTTTTATCAGCATTAGTTGATTATCATAAGATCTAATGACGTCATAGATTTTAAAGACATTTACAAATGGTGTTAAAATGTAATTGTCATTGGTAATTACCTTTAAAAAAATTCATATATTTAGCGGCAGTTAAGAGGGCTGACTCTTACCAAGATGTAACGTGATTTTGAAGACAAGAAAGACTGTTATGAATACCTGGAAGATTGAGAATCAAGTAGCAAAAGAAATTAAGAAAATTATGAAAAACAAGATTTTTCAAGATATGAAATTTATATTTGTCTATGGAAAATTAGACAAAGAATTCCAAATTTAGATCTCCAAGAAGTACGTCTAGAAACAAATAGCCTCTCTCTCTATGTCTCTCCAATGTACTTCTTCGATTGTAAAATATTTCCTAATTTTGTTTGTCATTTATAACAAATCAAAGAAGGACAATTTTCTTTTTCTCTTATACCCTCAATTCATTAAATATCAAATTAATATCTTTGAAAAATTTAATGAGTAAATATGTTCGGGACCTATTTGAACTGAGGAAATAGCTTACGATAGTCAAAGAACAAATTATCGCATTTATCAAGAAGTTACTCTACCTAGAATTTGAAACAGCTTCTTGACATTCTATTCTTATATTCTCAAGTTTATTTGCACACCTTGAGGCCACAACCAAAAAAACTAACTTGTATAATTAATTGTGAACTTTATTGCCAATTAATTGCTCGTATAACAAACAGAATTTTGTGATCATATATCGTTAATCCATTGTTAAATAAGATTGACGATAAATTTTTCATTGTTTATCTACAAATTTATCCATAGACGATTCCTATTTTTTTCAGTGGTGCAAAAAGAAAAGAAAAAAAAGAATTAAGGGCATACCTTTTTCTTCCTTCGACTTTGTATCTTCATATGTTTTTTAAAATAAATTTCAACAATCTGGTGGCATTAGTAGAAAAATGTTTAATGACAATCACTACACTTAGAAATAGAGGTTCTTTTTATCACAAATCAATGAGAAATTTCTGTTATAGAACATGATTTGCTTATTTTTCATCAAATTAAACTAGGTCACAGAAAAAATGCATGTTAGGAAAAAAATCTCACTGAATTAATGGAAAACAACCTAAATTTTCCGTATGAAAATACTACTCTCTCCATCCCATTTTAGTTGTCAGTTATATTTAAAATAGTTATCAATTTAGATAAACAAGAGATAATTAATTATTTTTTTTAACATTGCCCTGAGCATTAATTATTCTAAAATTAAGAGGCACTTATATAGATAAAAATTTTTTTTAGCTATTTAGAATGGATAGTCAAACAACGCTTCTAATTAATTTTTTCTTAAGGATTGTGTCAAACATTATCATGACAACTAAAATGGGATGGAGAGAATATTGTACTTTTTTTCTCACTAATTAAATTAAAATATATAAGAAAATAGTCTCTCAACATTTTTCAATGAAAAAATATAATCTTTTAGCATTGAATATAAACTGATGTTTACACTGTTAGTGTATTCAGATTAATTTAAATCATTTTTACATTTTTGGACTTTTGTGAATTGTCGTCGTTGACGTTACAAAACATATACATATATATCACGAATTATTTCAAAAAAGGAAAAACGAAATACTCCCGGAAAAGGTGGTTTACCAAAAATTGGTGGAATTAATGAATAGTAAGTAGTTGTGTTCTATTCACACAAGTATTGGTCAAGTTTCTTATACTCACATTATATTGTGGAAACTTTTAGTACCAGCAAACCAAGCTTTTCCGACCAAATTAAATCTAAAATACACCATGGGATTAGCAACAACAAAAATAAAAAGTATTCTCTGATTCAAATTATTTCTTTCTTAAAATAACATTAACAAAGAGAGTTTTCTTTCATTATCATTTATATTTTGAGATATAATCTCTCATTAGTAAATACTTAATTACTCTATTACCACGTTTGTAGTGTTCAAAAAAAATTACTGCTAAGGATAAAAATTTTGAAAAATAAAAATTATCTTAAACTCTTACATGACAAATAATTTAAAATAATTATTTTATAAAAAAAATTACGATAGATAATTTGAGATAGAGAAAAAGTAAAAAGAAACATAACGTGCAGAATATATTAGGAAGTGTACGTAAATTATTGTACTGTCACGCATGGATGAGAATATCGCTGTCCCATATTCTTTTGTTTTATATAGTGTAAATATTATGTTAAACTCTTCTGTTATACTGGAACAATTGTTCTCTGTGTTTTCATTAAGTTTGTCCTAGATTAGCTGAGCTAATTTTCTCTTCTGAATCGAATCAATTACTAAAATGAAAGAAAATCGTTACATTTACTCTTATTGCAATATTCAATATTTTCAAAGTTTCATATTTGTAGCTGTAATATGATATTGGTACGATAAAGAAATTACGAGACCTAGTTGTAGTCCAATGTATTTTTGTCAACAAATATGCAATTAAAGTAGAACCAATTGGGTGGAGAACATAAAAAAATTCAATAAATCGAGTCAACATTTAAAGCAAACAAATGAACAATTCGTTGTGGTGATATTAATGTATTAAAAAGAGACCCAACCTAAATTATTTATAGAAGTAATAAATAAACACAATAATTTAACTATATTAATATTTGTAATAAAGTTTAAATGTGAGGGACAGAAAATAAAATGCAATCACAAATAAAATATGATAAAATAGAAATTTAATTAATCAATGAAATTAAGACTTTATTGATGAGTATAACTTTATGTATAAGTCTTGATTATTCTCTTCGACGACGATGAGTATCACTTTATGTCTAAGCTAGCCTTGACTCTCCTCTTCTAAATATTTTTCATGATTTGAGAATCGGCAATAATGTATTTCTCTAATGTAAGATAATATAAAGCCCTCCTTTCAATATATTTGATTGCGAATATAACACCGAGCAATACTACTCTAAAATTTATGGAATATTCGAAATCTTGATTTCTTTTTTTTAATATTTATGAGATATTCTAGATCTCGTCCACTTAAAAATACCCAAAAATTTATGAGATATTCAGAAACTCGATCTCTTTATAAATATCAAAGATTTTACGGAATATTCGACATATCCTCGTTAAGGAAATATGTGTCCATTTTTAAAGGCAAGAGTTAAAGTGTAAGATAAAGTAACCTCAAAAAAATTCCTACAGAAATCACAATTTAAGATGATTCTACTCATCTTTAATTCCATTTAAATACGCAATACAAGCAAGTCTATTTGGAAAATTCTTTGTTTTTTTTTTTCTAATTTGTATTCATGATAATCTTGTTATAGTGCGTCTACATCAGTTTTAGTTTCTTTTTAAAAAAAATCATCTTAAGACACTAAGGGATTTTGGTATATTTCTTTATCAAAACCCTTTTAGGAGCCAGTGAAAGAACTGTTTAAGCATATATATTTTTATCGAATTTAATATGAATTCTGTTGGGATGCATAATATATTTTTTAACTTTAATCATATATCTTAGATTCGAGCTCCTGAAAATAGATCACCTTTCAAAAATAGGCCTTTTACATGAATATAAATTTAGTCAGACTATGATACAAGAATCAAGTACCAAATCATCAACAAGGAAAAGGATAATATAGGATTCAATTTATTTTGGCAAAAATAATTATTAAATGTATCTAAGCATAAGCAGGGAGTCGAACCATTGATCATGATTAAGAGATGATGCGTATACATTGAATTGGCCTATAAATAAAATATTGTGTTGCAGCAATTTGTATAGTAATTTAACATTAAAAGATCTGATTAGGGACATAATCGTAGACTAATTAGGCTCCTTTTAGGCATTGTTAATTACAAAATTAAAGTTGTCTGGAGATTAATTATATGCATGTTGAAGCTCACGATGCTAATGGAAGTCCTGGTCAACGACTTCAACATAAATGATTAACTCGAAATATGCATGATCACCTTTATTATAGAGATCCTAAGCAACACAAATGTATCTTATTTGTCGTCCTACATTAGTACTAGTACATTATTACTCGCTCCATCTAATAATAAGAATTACGAAACAATAAATGATAGGGGTATTTTATCAAATCATCTTTTAAATATAATAAATAGAGTGTTTTGAAAAATATAATAGGAAAATGATTATAATTAATGTAAAAGATAAATTAAGAACTAAATGTAAAATTATCTCTTCATTTTATAAAATAAAAAAGTATTGTTAGATATCTTTTTTAGTATAATGGACACGTAATGAATGGAGGAAGCAATACTCTATTCAGATCAATTTAAAAAATCAAGAGAAATTTTGTTATTCAATTTCTAATTTTCTCTTATTAATATAATTAGTCATTTTTTATGATATTAAATTACTAAATTCAAAAGGTGATATAATAAACTTATTATTGTATTAATTACTTTTTAAAAGATTTTATCAATTAGTCAAATAAGAATAAATAAAAATACATAAAGCGAGTATATTTTCTTTAAAAAATCATCCTGTACTTTAAATTTACTGGCTGATGTATTGACATCCACGCTGTGTATATGGCTCACAAATATTTCTTCATCTAAAACTCAAATTCCAAATATATGACTAAAGATAGATAGTCACAACATTCAACACTTATCCTCTCACATCCTTGATAATTGTGTCACCTTTGTACATCTATGTTTCCAGATATTATATATATAATTTTAAAAATTCATTTATAATTTGTTGTTTTTTCTTTTTTGTGTGTGTGTCTGTGTGTAGGAGAGCTTAAGGTACTGAGAATAGGGCAAGTATTCAAAGTTGCACCTGATTAAATCGGAGGCGGCGCCATCGTGCAAAGAAGGAGTTTGAGAATTTAGGCCAAGGTTCTTTTATTGAATAATGAAGAATTGGGGATTCTTTATAGTGTATGTATATTTATACATATATATATGCACCCCACCAGACTTAGGGTGTACCCTCACATTACTGGATAATTTCTCTATTAATCCAACTAATTATAACCTTAATTAATTAACTACTTACTAACTAATAATCCACTATCATGACTTAACATATACATAATTAATTAATCAACTTTCAATACCCCCCTCAAGCTGGATGTATTGAAGACATTCAATAATCCAAGCTTGCAAAGTAGAAACTCATGTTGTGTGCGACTCAGTGCTTTGGTGAGCAAATCAGCTTGTTGATCCTTGGTGTTGACGTAAACAGTCTTAATAAGTCCCCGCTGGATCTTTT
>JAPFFP010000113.1:24055588-24070208 GCA_026153255.1 Solanum medicagineum
CATTCATATATTTTTTCCTTTACCAAAGCTGAAAACAGAGCTTTTGCCCTAATTCTCAATTCGTCTTCTTCTTCAGCCGGCGATCTCGTGGAAATTGATCACACACACTAGATAAAATCATACATTTTAATCAATTAAAGATTAAACATATTTTTGTCATATATCACAGGAATAAAAAACATTAAGACAGCCATTTAATGACTAAATAATAAATTACGATACTCAGTGATGAGTTTATTGGACTTGCTTTTCTAGAGGACAATTTATCCTATAAAAAATATCTCAAAAATGAAAATTTGTTCATTTTAGTTAAATAATTAATCTCCTTGTGAGAATAATCCAATATCATTACATTTGTTCAAACTTTTTTCTCCCCCAAAAAGTAAAAATATAAAGATAGAGAAGTATTTGACAACTTTTTTAACAAGTAAATCATATCCTATAAGGTATATCTCCTCTTTGAATTAATTTCTATATAAATCAATTCCTAATTAAGTATAAAATCAGTAGTCTAATAGGCAAGGGTTGCTAGAAAAATTCAACATCAAAAAATTAGGTGAATCAAGTAAGTGATATATGATCATCTTTTTTATATATTCAACAAAGAAATTACTATATCTTCATATTTATGATATTTTGTAGTCTTTGAATGAATTTGTTTTTTGTTATATATGTAGAAAATGATAATGAATGGAAGGATGATAAATCAATTTTTGTTGATGGCCTTTCTATGTTTGAGTTATGATGGGGTTGAAGGAACAAAGTTGTCCAAACAAGAAGATTTAGAGTTGGAGAAGCAACTAAAACTCCTAAATAAGCCTCCAATTAAAACCATTAAGGTACGGATATTTTTTAATTTGGTGATTAATATTTGTGTTTTATAAAGTTTTTTCCCCTCTTTTTATAATGTTAATCAGTAATATTTTATTTTATTTTATGTATTAACAGACTAAATATGGTGATATATATGATTGTGTGAACTTCTATAAGCAACCTGCATTTGATCATCCTTTATTGAAGAATCACAAATATCATCCTCAGGTTTGCCTCTAATATATATATATAATCAAATTTCATTTTCAAATCTTAAAGTGATTAGTAGTGATTTATTAAAAGAATTTTTGGATGAACAGATGAAACCATCTTTATCTTTGGAAGAGGGTGTTTCAACAAGTAATTACAAGTATTCAAGAATTGGATTACCAGATGGAGGATGTCCAATTGGAACTGTTCCTATAAGAAGAACCACCAAAGAAGATCTTATTCGACATAAACTCTTGCCGCCATCGGAAGATGTTATAGTCAACAATTCACTTATTCGTGTAAGATAGTAATATTTTCTTAAAGTTGACAATATTAATTTTGATACATCTAGTTTCTACGAAGGCTTTTGTCCGATCATCATCAATCACATTCAGCTACTTTATTAGTATAAATTTTTGTCAGTTTCTGAGCGACATCAAAGACTTGGAGCTACATTAATAGAAAAAATATTTTTTTTTACCTCATTATTATCTCATGAGAAGCAATCGACTTCAGATGATGTCATTGATGTTAAAAAAATAATTTTAATATCTCAAAAAGAATAAGAATAATGTTTTAATTAGAATTTATCTAATTAACTTGGTCAAAAGATTTTATTATAATTTACTAGCTTTATATGGTGGTATAGCATTAATGTTGGTCAATATCTAATGACCAAAAATTATTTTAACTTTAATTTCTGTATAAACATTTTTCCTTTATTGACAATCAATGTTATTGACCAACATTAAGCACTCTTCTCGTCATATCAATCTTTTTTTTGTATCCAATTTGGCACAAATTAAATTCATTAAATCGCAGTATCATATTATTACCTTACTTTTGCAGAGAGAAAATTTCATTGATTCAGAAAGAAGAAGATATAAACCTTTAAAAGGATACAAGGTACAATTTGCTGTCTAAATCTGAAATATGTTTAAATTAATCCCATCTCTTTGCACAGAATTCTCAAATTTAAGTAATTGTTGTATATATATTTACTATCTTCAGCTTGCAATTGTTCAAACTGAAGACTTTCCAAGTAACAAATTTAGCGGAGCTGGGGTGATAGTTAATGTCTATAATCCTCGTGTCGAAGGTCAACAACATAGCGCATGTCGATTAAAAATGATTAAAGAAACAAATGTTGTACAAATCGGCTGGAGAGTAAGTTCAAATTTTTTTTCTGCAAATAAATAAAGTGAGCTAGTTACGTCCATTTCACCTATATCTAATTATCATTATTTACTTTTTAATTAATAAAGGTTGACCCAACCTTGTATGGTGACAACTTGACTAGGCTATACATCCATTTTACGGTAAGTTCTAAACTAGTTAGTTTTTTTATAATTTTTTTTGCTTAATTCTTTGACCATATAATTTTTTGATATTTAATTACAGGATGGTAAAACTAGTGGTTGTTTCAATTTGTTATGTCCTGGATTTATACTTCTAAACCCAAATATACCTGTAGATGGAGTATTTGAACCTGTTTCACAACGTGGAGGAAATATATCTGACATAGAGCTTTCAATAAGTTGGGTAATTTCCTTTTCTTTTCTTTATTCGAGTCTAAATTACGAGAAAAGTATTTAAAACTTCTCTAAATTTGCCACGAATTATTAGTTTCATCCCCGAATTATCGATTGTGTTAAAAGTACCTATCTACTTGACTAATTGAACTTAAATACGCCCCTGATCTTGTAACAAGAGTGAAATAAATCCCTAAATTCTTATCAAGACACTTGTGATAATTCATGGGTGTATTTTAGTTAAGTTAGTCAAGTAGAGAGGTGTTTTTAAGATTGTTAATAGTTCAGGAATGAAACTAATAACTTGCGTCAAATTCAAAGTTATTCTTAATAATTAACTCATTAATTATATCCGACCCTTATTTGTTTTATTGTTGAAAATATGTAGGACCTAATAGAAGGAAATTGGTGGGTGTATACCGTAGAATCTAGAGTTCTTACACCACTTGGATTTTGGCCTCGAGAGGTGTTTGATAATGACTTTGCACATTTTGTAACAAGAGTTGAATGGGGCGGAGTGGTATATAGTCCACCAGGAATACTCGAACCTCCTATGGGTTCAAGCTTTTTTCCCATTGCAAAGGATAACTTTGATGCATTTTGCAAAAATATGACACTTTATGATGAAAGAGGTCAACGACTCTTCGCAATAGAGGGTCAATTGATCACATATTTAGATAATGCTGATCTGTATTATGTTCTGAATGCTATTGCTGCTATTGGTGTGATGTATTATGGTGGACCTGGTGAACAGTAAACGATGTGATTTATCAATAATATATTTTATCTATGTTTCTTGCTTTTGTAATAAGAAGCAGGCTATTAACTACTTTTCAATAATATATTTTATCTATGTTTCTTGCTTTTGTAATAAGAAGCAAGCTATTAACTACTTCTTGTGACATTTGAGAAGCATGTTTAATTTTTAATTAATTAAGATGTGTCTTTCTAGTCCTTTTATATAGGAAATATGTTATATTCAATTTAAAGATACATGATTTTTAACCAACGAGGCTATTACAAAAGGGTCAAGGCCCATTAAAGACCATACGACCGTACACAAATCTTCCTTCTTTTAGGTCATCATTTAATTTTTGAAAATCGTTTATATACGATTCTTGAAAAATTATTTCTTCAAACGATGTTAAATGCGAATCTAATATTTTTTCATATATTGTTCACCTTATAAATAGATAATACTTTCTTAGTCTCAATTTTTATGACACGGTATGAATTTCGAGAGTTAAATTTTTTTGATTGATTTGATCAAGTATTTGAATATACAATCTATAATGTTTTTAAAAAACAATTCACATTTAAAAAGTAAAAATTTAAACAAAAAGTACGGAAACAGAGATGAGTCTACTTATATAGTTATATATATCTATTGTTTAATAACTCTTTTAAATATAAAAAATGTAAATAACCAAATACTACATTTTAAAGCAATCCCCTTTTGCTTTAACCACGTTATTGTAGAGGAACAAAGACTTAGAAAATTGAGGCCGTAGACTAGTTCAATCCTATAAGAGTTACCATATATCGTAGTATTAGTGAACAATTTATAAATATATTTTTTGTGTAGAAATATATGATATTATATTTCATTTTATAACACTCACCCGATTTATGATATTACGTCAATCTCTCTTATTTTAATTTATGTTGTTATTTATAAAATATTTGTTGAACTAGTCATATTTTAATGATGTGCATTAATATGAAGAAATTAGTAGTATAAATAAGGACAAACTTTTCAAATCATAATTAAACTCTATTTATTTTAAATAGATTCAAAGAATGGTAAAAAAAATCAAAATAAGAGAGGTAAGTATAATGTTATAAACCACACGAGAGGTGAATGTTATAGAGCAAAACTTGAAAGGAGGTTACTAAAATTATTTCAACTACACACTCTCTTTGTCATATTTTAGTTGTTATGTTTCGTTAATCAAAATCAATTTAATAATTAGATTAAATTAATTTGATATTTTAAAAGAAAATTTTAGATATTAAAAAGCTATAAGAAAACTTTCATTCATATCAATATAATAAAAACAAATATTTTAAAATATTAGCTAAAATTTATATAATTTAACTCTAAAAATAAAACTTATGATAACTAAAATGAGACCGAGAAAATATTACACATGTATTGATTTGATGTAACATTAATTATAAGTAAAAGTTATCTTAACGACTCTTCACATCAAAAAGGACGAAACATGACCAAGCATTACTGCGTTAGATATGATTTGTAACACGACTTCAATAAAATCAATAACTATAGTAAATTTCTTTTTTTTTTAAAAAAAAAAAAAAGAGATCTAAATTTCAAGAAATACAATTTATCAAGGCCAAATTCCCCAACATTCAAAATATCTATACTTAATTTGGATCATGTTTAAATGTTATTAGACTAAGGTTAATTTGTCGACTTGAAAAGTTATAACTACTGTATTTTTTTTTTAGTCTCTTAAAGCAACGTTCATTTTAAACTAAATTTATTTTGTTAAAATGACATTTTGAATGAATCCAAGGTAGAACTAGCACTCTTAAAATGAAATACTATTTTTACTATGATTCGAAACCAGAATTGATGTAAAATTTTGCAATTGAAGGGTATCCAACTAGGTTTACAGGCTATAACTGCAAGTACTTGTTCACATACCAATAAATGAGGTGTTGTAGTAGATAATATATACTCCCTCTATATTTAATGAATTAAATTCATATATATAGATATTGCAGTCTCCCAACTTCTCATTAATTGCAAATGAGGATTTCACAGAAAAGAAGTTAATACAAATGGCTACTCACACGTACGTAGATTTATAATTTAAAATTTAAAGTTTATGAATTATTAATAATTTTAAATTATAAAGAAAAAGAAAGACCAAATAAAGGTTTGCATAATTTTTTGAAGAAGAAAAACAAATAAGAAGAAGCAAAATTTGTTTTATATATCTAATGGATTCTCAATAGAAATACAAAGTTCGAAAAAAATATTGTTAGTTCTTCAAAATCCAAACTTTATATCCTAAATTTGCCCCCAGTAAACCATAGGGAATACAAGAAGGGTGTACTTAGTATATACTAGTAATATTTGTTACGTTATATATTGTGTAAAGTAAAATCCTCTTAATTTGATTCCATACAACTTATTATTCACTAAGAGTGATTTATATAAATCATTAATTTTCTTTTTATAGAATTTCTCTCATACTTTTATATTTCAAAACAAATGTTTTAGTTTTTACTTTGAAGTAAAATATAATTTTTTTTTATGGTACTAGTATGGGTTTCTCTCATTTAATGCCTAAAAAGGTAATGAATGGATATCCTTTGTAGTTGGAGGCCTTCAATTAACCCCTCCATTTATTTTCAGGACTATACATTGCATAAAACTACTAACTTTTTCATTCATGCTATCTTTTGGCTTTCTGTTATTTTAATCACATGAACATATAAATGACTTTGGGATACATAAAACTTCCCTTTAATAATTGAGGACATTTATTACATTGTAGTGTGTAAATGAATGAACTATATGTGAGATGAAGGTGGTAGTTTAAAGTAAGGACTTTAAAAGTCATATACAAAATCTATTCTGATTTGACACATATTATCTTAAGAAATAGTAAATAAAATGATAATTATAATATATCACCTTCAATTGATAAACGATGATAAACATTTCCATTTTCAACCTTAAGGTCGTGAGTTACTCACCAAGAGAGCAAAAAGAGTTGGAATTCCTAGGAAGGGGTTAAAAAAATAGTCCATGCAGTGCATGTTAAAATCAAGAGACGCATATGTAGATAAAAGTTTAGTTATTTATAAAGGATATATAGTCAAACAATACTTTTAATTAATTTTTTTTTAGAATTGTGTCAAACCTTATCATAATAATTAAAATTTCACGAAAGGAATATTTAAGAAAACATTTTGTATATCTTTTCAAATGTATCCTTATACAATCATCTTCTTAATGAAGTTTAATTCTCAAAAGCATCATTAAGTAGGGGTAGTTTAATAAACTAATGAAGGTGATATTTAGAAAATTATAATAAAAATGTGGAAGTGAGGTGATGTTGAACAATAAATGTTTAGAATTGAAGGAAATAGTTGAAATGGAAACAGCACAATAAATTGAGTTTTAAATGTTTCATCTGTTGAGGGGAGGATTTTAAATGCCAATATGAGAGAGTAGGATTTTGGGGCATTAAAGTGATATATCTACTTGTTTCATTAAATGCCTTTAAATGTGTTTGATGAAGCCAATTTATATACACTCACCTTCTTGCATGACCCTCTGCCAACAAAAAATATATTTCGAGTTAGGAATTTAGTTTGTCCAATTTCTGCTATGCTTTTAATTTTCCTTGTCCTTTCCCCTCCTATAAGTAACACAACAACAACTCCACTAGTTGATGAATTGTATTTGTCATGGAATTTCCTGAACTTTCATTGGCTCCTTCCAATCATGAAATCAACCTTCCAATGAAGAGAAAACAAGAAATGATTCAAGCAAGTGTTGATCTTCAACTTAAAGACCCTCTTCCTTTGGATTGGGAGCAATGTCTTGATCTTGAAGTAAGTCAACTTTTCACTTATCCTTTTCTATTAATTAAATTCAAACTCAAATCCATTCATTTAGAACTAAGGGTCTTTGGGAAACAACCTCTCTATCTCTATCAGACTTCACTTGTGGGAGAATGTTGTTAGTATATGTTAAACTAGGTTTTTGGTTTTAGTATTTTGTTTTAACTTCATTTATTGTTGCAACAAACTTGCAGTCAGGAAGAATGTATTACCTAAATAGGAAAACACTGAGGAAGACATGGGATTGGCCAAAGGAGCAAAAGCTAGACCTTGAACTAAACATATCATCACCAAGGTCCATTCAGATGGATGATGGCTACTACTCAAAGAAACAGAACACAAGTACTGATGGCAACAACAATAGTATGATAGCATTGCCATGTTCAAATTGTCATCTTTTAGTCATAGTGTCACAGTCATCACCTTGTTGTCCTAATTGCAAGTATGTCCACTCTCTACTTTCCAACAAAAACAATCCCACTACTTTGAGCCTCTTGAACTAGTTGGGACTTGGCAAAAAATGTACGTGGTAGCAATATGTCATCATCTTTTCTTCCTTGTATCGTAAATAACTTTTAAACATCGCACCTTGGCTCATCCTCTAAATGTTCAAGTTTTGATATTTGGACTAGGAACCAAACTATACGACGCTTTATTTATTACAGTAGTGATGTTTTACTCTAAAAGCCAAAACCCATCGTGCTGTTAGCTACGACAAGAAGCAACAACTTTATATTCCTATAATTAATTGTACATCATAAGTAAGAATACCTTCCATTTGTTTGTTTTACTACATTTAATACTACCAAAGGATATATAGCCTCTTCACTACAAAAAAAGTTGAATTGATTAAAGGTATGAAAACTTTAGACATCACTTAAAAATGTAAAACCATGAATGAATTTATGATTTTTCAATCATGTCATGTAAAGTTATAATTCTACACCACACAAATTTTTTATTCCATACTCACATGTAAGACGTCATCATGTTATAATATCCAATTAGAGCTACCATTGAAGATGGATTAAGACGAGTTCCATGTTCATCTTCAACATTGCGCCAAATTACTCTACTTATATCAATTATTATACAACATATCTTTATCAAAATTATCATCGTGACAAAAAAAAAACTACAATTTATTGAGAACACAAAGTACATCCAGAAAAAGAAAGATTCTGTTATCGACAAACAAAAAGGAAATATTTTATCTAATAGACACAAGTAGTTAACAAGTGTACTCATGAAAAATACTCCTTTCGTTCATTTTTACTTATTCATATTTGACTTGATACACTCCTTAAAAATAATAGAAACAGAAATAATTTTACTATATCATAATTGTTATTTATAAGTAATCTAAATATGTAATAAATTGTGTTTAATAGCAGCAATGGAGCCACTCTAATTTGGCTAGGGTGTTAATCCGAACTCTTCTCGGTAGAAAATTATATTATTTACACATAGTTAATATTATTTTTTATCTTTGTGTACTAGATATCGAAGCCCGATTAATTTGTGTGCTTGTTTTATCTGATTTTGAACTCTCTTAATTGAAATCCCGATTTCATTATCATTTAATAGCAAAGTTAAAATAGTCAAAAAAAAATTATCTTTTTATGAATAAATAAAGTTGGACAAGTTTTAATATATTGGATAAACAAAGGTAGTAGTAGAGATTATGTAAAATTAATATAGATATCAAAAATAATTTTGATCTCTCTCCAAAAAATATATTGAATACGTAATAAATAACATAGTAGTTTTATTGGGAGGAGACTGTATCACAATCCATCAGGTTCTAATTTTTTTGTTTTTTAAATTGATCTTCTTTTCAATTATGTGGTTAATTCCTTGGTGATTTGAGCATTGGATAGATTTGAATTTTGAATTGTGAAGAATTTACAACATTGTTGATTGTTGAATCCCCAAATATGGCTATTTATTTGGCTGAAGCAAAATTTTAAAAAATTGTATACAAACAGGAAATATAGAATTTAGAATGCAACTTTTGGTTTATGCTTATTGATTTACCTTGTATGTGGTTTGTTTGTTTAATTGATTGATAGCATTGCGAATCTAGATGTTTTCTCTGTTGAAAATGGCTGCATATTGTTTTTTCCTGGAATTGAAACATGGAATAGTTTTAATGAACAAAATGTCACTGCCTACTTCTTGGATTGGTTGCCAAAAGGAGTATGAGTAATATTGGATCTATGCAACATTTTGCTCTCTCAAATATTATATATGTGATTAAGTTCTGCGATGTGTCATATTCAATTAACTTCTTTGTGGAATCTATGCCTCTGTTTCATAGCTCGTGCATTGAGGAGATGACTTCCAACTAGAAAATAATTTTTTGAGTGAAAGATGATATTCAATTCTGAACCCGGTTTTAGTTGGACGACAAAAATGTCGCATGAATATAATGATTTTCTTCTGTCTCTACAGAATCACTTGAAGGGTGCTCGTTTAAGTAGAGCACCTGGCCTGCTAAGCATACACCAAAATGAAAAAGGCCTTTGATCAAACTGTGAGGGACCTGTAAGTCTAATTAGTTCTACAACTCTTGTATAATTTCTGTATACTAATTAGCAGAATACTGTTTCTAGTCATTTTTCTATGTCAAATTTGGGTATAGACAAACAAATTATTTATCTTTTTGTGTTGCTTGCTCATACTAGTTCTTTGGCCTTTTCCCTCTTATTGCAGCAAGAGAGGGGTGAATAAAAAAGTTCTTAAGGTCCCTTCAGTAGAACAAAAGGTAAGCTATGTTCCTTAATCCTTTAATTAGACTGACACATGCTTCTTCTCTGCAACTACAAAACTAATTCTACTTTCAGGGAATACTAACTTAATATTGCACACTTCTATATGGGACTTGTGGTTGAGGTTTATCTCTTGAAGGGGCAGAAAACTAATATGTGGAGTATGTATAGTTTTCTCTTCAACAACAACAACGTAGTTTACTCTTCATAAAAAATAGTTTATACAAGAAACAGTTGTAAAAGATGAGCCTTTGAAAATGTACACGAACTTGTAATGAATAAGTGATATGTGACATGAAATTATAGCACAAACTTTTTGAAGTTTTCAGAAAATTGTTGTTTTCTTTAATAGCCAATAATGAACTAGGTTTTAACCTCAAGCCTAATGGAAAGATCATAAGGTTTTGCGAACTAGGCCTGTTGCCTTGACAGAAGCATCACACCTCGATACAATAAGTGCTAGTTTCATAACTAATCTTCTTTCTTATAAGTAGTTTTAAACTTATCAAACTTATACAAGGGTGAAAACAATGAACACTTATTCCTATACTGTAAGATAACTATTGATCTGTGGCACATGTTCTTTGCCAAGCTTGTCTTATTTCGACTCTAATTTTCTTATCGAATCTTAGCTAACTAAAGCTGCCGAGAAGAGTGAAACATATGTTGATCTTCAACTCTCCATGATACCTCTCCTAATAATTTTTCCTTCTGTCGGATTTTTTGGTGTCTTAAGGTACTTGATGCGACTAGCAATGAGCCCTGGGCTCCTCATGGATCACTTCTTGCTGATATTGCTCAAGCTTCAAGAAACTAGTAAGCTTGTCTTTACCAACATCTTTATTTAATTATGTTATTCTTCTTTTTTGTCAACTACTTAAAAGTTCAACTCAAAATTTTCAGTCATGAGTACCAAATGATTATGGCTGTAATTTGGAAGCGTGTCAATGATACTGGAAAAAATTGGCGGCATGTTTACAAGGTTTGTGATGATTTTATTTTGTTCCTCCTGCCAAGGTCGTACAAGAATGTCTCTGGGAAATTTTCAGATTGGTTATCTCCTGAATGGGGCATTTTATGTGTTACAAATCCTTCTGTTTTATATGAAGACTTAAATATGCTCATTATTGCTTTTGTTGCTTTGTTATATGTAGCCTAATAAGACCGATGGTTAATTTCAGGCTTTGGTTGTTTTGGATTACTTAGTAGCCAATGGGTCTGAGCGTGTCATAGATGAAATAAGAGAACATGCATACCAAATATCTGTAAGTGTCTTCTTTGTTTTGATATGCGAGTCTGATGACATAATCTATAATTTTAGTATCCGGAGAAAATGATTAACTATTGTCTTCTTTGGGCTTTATCACAGACATTATCTAATTTTCAATACATCGACTCTAGTGGAAACGATCAAGGAAGCAATGTTAGAAAGAAAGCTCAGAGTCTTCTTGTTCTTGTCAATAATAAGGAAAGAATACAAGAAGTCCGCCAAAAGGCAGCTACCAATAGGGACAAGTAAGTCTACTTCAATCTGCACTACATTCATATTTGTTCTTTGTATACTGGTGACATGTAATTATCCCAAGTCACTCCTAATTGCGCCCCCACCCTCCACACACACACAACAAAAAGACAAAGAAATTGATTCCTATCGTTTTGTCTCTATATTTAGTCATTGTTTTGTATTCTTGTGTCCACTGATATCTGCATTTCCTATAACCCTAATCTTAGTAAAATGTGACGAGGATATAAGCTTTTTGAAATCTTCTATATTCCGGATAAAATGTGATTAACATAAGCTTTTCTCTAATCTATTATTTTTCGAATGGAAATTGTTCATCTACATTTTGTGGATGCTTCAGCTTGTTTCTGGTTGCCATTGAAAAATTTAAGTGAGAGTGTCAATGAGACAGTATAGACTCCAAAAGCTTCTTTGAAACTCCTTGCAGGCGAAAATAAGGGGTTTGCCTTCTGGGCTGAGGCCTGGTGCAGGTTAGCTCTCCTTTTGATTTGCAAACTATTGCATAAGAGCAGAGGTTTACCCTATGTGCACCCAAAGGGTAGCGGCTGCGGATCCCCTTATCATAAAAAAACTATTAAAGGTAGTGTTCGGCCTAAAGCACACCTTGACTCCAAAATATTGTTAACAGTATTGTAGTACCTCCATCAAATTTCAGCATATACGTTTCAAGAATTATGTGATTCTGCGGTGCCAGTGAAAGTAACTAGAATTAGAATTGCTTTAAAGCAATTTCAATAAAACTTCTTTCGCAAACTATGAACTTGCCTCTTCTAGACTGACTTGGTCACCATTGGACATCCATTGAATAATCATTTGACTGGGGCTATTTCACTTGCATCAACTTCTTTGTTGTATGGGAAGAAAACAAGTTGTTGATCTGTTTGTCTCTCTCTTTTCATAAAAAACTTATCTTTTCTCCCTATACTAGTTTGTAGTTTTGGTGATCTGCGATGATGATCAACATGGATAGACCCTACGGTATTAGTAAAATGCAAAACACGAGGCTGGAAAGTACAAACATCTGCTAATTGAAGAGTTTGTTTATTGTTTACTTGACTTTTTGAAGCACTAAAATCTTTTAAATCTGTTTGATGTATGGTTAGTTGAAGAGCATTTTTTCTCTCATTGAAGAAATATAATCTTTTATTGATTTAAAGATGAAAAAGATAATTTAACTGATGGTGTGACATCATTCTGATGGACAATTTATTACTGAAATGAATGATAAGATTTAAGTTGAAGGTATGCTGACATTCTTAAAAGGCAAGTTTTGCCAAATTTGTTTTCTTTTTTGTTGGTAGTCCTTAGAGTAGCCAGGTATCTTAAACTTTTCTCATCATCTTGATAGATTTCACAACACATCAATGGGTGACATGCATCGACCTGGTTCATATTCAAGTTCAGGAGGGTATGGTAGCAGATATGAAGAGGATCATTATGGAGGCAGAGATGAAGAGACAAATGGATATGGAAGGGAAAAAGAATGGGGTTACGGAGATGAGGACAAATATGGCAAGTATGGTGATTCATACAACCGTGATGGGGATCGATATGGTAGAGGTTATGATGACTGCGGCCAAGATGGAAATGGGGATGGTGGTCATTGCGGAAGAAGTCGGGATGTAGATGACTACAGTAATGGCTCAGGAAGTAGAAGCTCTGACAAAAACAGGGATCATACTTATGATGATGATGGTCAATACTCTTCTAGGTTTGTCTTCTCCCCTTTTAGTATTATCTTCGAAGACCGAGTTTGTTATGTAGTGTAAGTTCAAAATTCTGATAGATGACTGAATGGGGTTTTTTCTAGCACCCTATTTTATTCAAATGGGCTATATCATATTCGCGTGCCCAGTAATCCATGTATGGTATTTAAAACGTCTTCCTAGTTATATTTGCCATTATTCTGAATTGATTTGCAGTTTCCTTCAACTCATTAATGTTCTGACCTTCTTCACTAGTACTAATACATTACTTTAATCTTCATGTTTGATTATTGCCTTGTACCAATAGAGGAAGTGGTGCAAGGGCTGAGGATCGCTCTCAAGATGGAAGGTGATATTATTGACTCTTCTTATTTTTTTGTAAGTTCTGTTATTAGACATTGTATGTGGTTTTCTTTCTTGTATGAAGTAAACCTTGTATGTATATACTATGTATATATAGCATTAGATGATACGTACACACACATATACAACGTTAGACTAATTAGGAAAGTGTTCCCTTTATGACAAAATTTACATGTTCAATTTCAGTGTTAACGGTATGCAGCATGAGAGAAGGTTTTCTGAACAAAACCTTGATCCACCACCCAGTTGTGAGGAAGCTATTGGTGCATCACCAAGTCCCACACATAGTGAGCGGTAATAGTTGTATGAGAAGATTCTTAGCCCGATTTTCTTTTCCTGCAAATTCTGTATTGATTTTATTTGTCATTGTAAAAGGAATGTGGAAACAGCTTCAGCATCTGCTCCTAAAGCTTCCTCACCTCATGCAATTGGAAGTCCAAACCAAGCAACCACACCTGCTCCTACACCAGCTACTGCTTCATTGTCCACTCCAGTTCCAGCTACTGCTCCACCCGAGAATAAGGATGTTGAGAGCTTTGATGAATTTGATCCTCGGGCTTCTTTTTCAGGTAATGATCAGTAGGCAAGTTAGCTTATAACTGTTTGGATGGAAGGTCAAAAGAATGTTGTTTTTCCTAAAGGCATTTATTATTTTCACAAAAAGCTTGACCGAATACCTTCATTCTCAAGAGTAAGTGTTCATTATTAGTAGGGGCTGGAAAAAATTATTTTCTTCCAAAAATAAGTGCTTTTGATTTTTTTAGGACGAGATTAACCATATCAAATTCTTAAAGTAGTAGTATCGTAATTTGACATCCAAAACACTTTTTGCAACATTGGCCAAACACGAATTAATAACAAAAGCATTTCTCAAATGATTTCAAACACAAACTGCAATCCTAAAGCAACTTCTAATAAGTACTCCTACATCTCAAAATAAGTTGATTACTGCAGCTTTGTCAAACATGCTATTTATTCTCACGTGTATCAGTGTAGTCTTATTTATAAGTAAATTTTTGATAGGTCATTTTCCATGTCACATTGGAATATTTGATACTTACATTTGCTATATTTTTCTCATCGTTGCACATCACACTG
>JAPFFP010000113.1:24090079-24118268 GCA_026153255.1 Solanum medicagineum
TATATATATATATATATATATATATATATATATATATATATATATATATATCGAGAGAAAATTCTCTAATCCTAAAGAATTACATTGTGATTTTTTTTTCATAAAAGAAGTGAAAAGAAGATTCAATTTATAAAAGTCTTATAGTTATTTCTTTCGAGAAAAGGAATAGTGAAATATGAAAGAGAAGTTTATATTTTTCTTTTATGAAAACTGAAAATAAATTATCCTGAACATTTTGTGCTTCCTTAAAAAAAATAATCCAAATAAATCAAGAAAATCATGAATTTTTCATCCATTGGTTCAACATTTGTATCCAAATAAAACGTTCAAATATAAATGGTAATTAATTATACAACGTTTTGATGTTGATTCTCTTGAATATGATGAAATTATATATTGATATAATTTGGAGAGGGTGCTAGAAGAATGCTTGACCACACATTGCCCACCTCTGTGATTTTCTACTGAAAATTTGAAAAATATAAATTTTATTGATAGTATGATCACATGGAGGATCATGGTTTATCGATTATTAATATCACCTTCGTAGAAGGTATGTCTCACTAATTATATTATGTGTTGTTCGTCAACTATCTTCTTATAAATCAAAATAAACAAACATGATCTACATGTTTGGTTTGTAATTATTTTTGTTTGCTTGCCCCGGAGACTATCTTGTAATTTTAAAATAAGAGGAAAATTTTAAAACTAAAATTTGCATATAGAGACGATCAATGGATTTGAATCTTAGACAAAAAACAGATATATATATATTAATAATAGAAATTTTGACTACTCTAGCTTGTACGAGTTTTTGCTCGACATTTTGAAAAATTTATCTATTTCAATTATCTTAATAATATTCTAGTATTGTGGTAGAGTGGTATTCATTCTTATGTCGAAGTTTCAGACTTAAGTACTGAGTATGAAGCCATCTTTGTTAGAGATCACACTTTATCTTCCAACATGAACTTCCTAATTTTCAACAAAAATTTGAAATTAGTCGAACTTCAAAATAGATATTGAACGCTGAACTAGGAAGCAAGAAAAAAAAATCAATAAATTCCTAAAAACGTATCAAGATAATTTTAATTACGAAATAAAATCCTCCTTTTCTTTCAATTTGCATACTTAAAAGAAGAATTGTCCAACTCATCCAAAATTTGAATCTTCAAAAAAAATTTATTTAAAATTTTTGGTCAACGTAAATTGTCCAATTATTGAAAAAGAAATATGCATATATTATATTCAATCTGTTTTTGAAAGAATGATGAAGGTATAACAGAACATATTATTCATACAACTAACGTTTACCTACAAATTGATATCTCAATTAAAGAAAAAAAAGTTGTCTAGAATTATCGATGTATTAATTTTATTTTTCCCCTTCCATCATGACCCCATTCTTTTGTCACTCAGAGAGAAAAAAAAGGGGGAATAAAAATAAAGAACTTTTTTTTTTTGAATGCACCTAATCCATGTTGAAAATATTTATGCAGGTTATCTTTTTTTCTCCTCCTATATATTTTGGATTTGAAAATTATACACTAGTAAGTACAAAATCACATGGGATGTTGTATTTTTTTTTCCCCACCCCTTTTTAACAACTCATATTAAGCTTAATAAAGGACTAATTACGAAGTTAATAATATAATGTCGTCTAAAAATAAGTATTTAAGAATCTTAGTTAGTAGAATTGTCTCTTAACACGGCATTGACTAGTTTTATGGATTCTTTTTCAATGCCAATAATGATAGAACCAAAGAATAATGTAATTTGCAATATCTGTGAATTAGTTTTGCCTAACTAGTGGAGTAGATATTGCTAGTTTTTTAAAAATGTGAGATGGATCTAGATATGTATATTTAATAATATGTATCATATTTTTCTATCCTCTGCGTAGTTATATTGGTGTAATTTGGAAATTAAAAATGTGAGATTGAAGAATATTACTTGATGCTGCTCACAAATGTATGTGATTTGTATTTGTCTTATTTGAAAACATTAATTGTCCAACTCGTTTTTGACGAATTATCCAATTTTTAGTTGTGATGAAACTGATATTAAGCATTGGACATTTGAGGATGGTTGTTTAACAATAATGTATTAATCCATTTCTGGCAAAAAGAATTTAAAAAAAAAAAAGGAAAAGAAGAAGAGACTTATATACAGTAGCACAAAGCTTATTCGATGACAACAACAACATATCCCAGTGGAATCCTATAAGTGAGGTATGAAAAATGTAAAATACACGCAACTATTTTATAGAGATAGAAATTTTTTTTATATTAATATGATGGATAAAATATATTTTAAAATATTGATCAAAGTTCGTATCGATAAGTAAAATTAAAAAGAGAGTATAAGATGACAAGTAAGAGTGTCAAATTGCCAAAAAAGAAAAAGCGGAAGAGAGTAAAAGAGATCCATACATATATAGGATGAGCTTTCAGTTTTCACCTAACACTCTTCCAACTGGCCTTAATTAATTATGTAAATATATATTATCCCATTTTTCTTTTCTTACCCTTTGCTTTTGCCTTGTGATGGGACCATAATGGCCTGGGAAACGTTCTAAAGGACGTCCATTTGATAATTACTTGTATGGGACGATTATATTGATCCAATAATAACTTTTTGTTGAAAATTGACCTGGCTTCTGTTTCACCAACCTAAAAATTATAATTACCAAATGGCCTAGACAATAGACATTATGCAGGAAGTATATATGTATCCTAAGTACCTAAGCGGCAAAGGAATTAAACTTATAATAATGTATTTAATTAGCTCATTGGGTTGATGATCTAAACTTTTACCTAATCGGGGAAGAATTTCTTGTCCTGTAATTCGAATTTTCCTACCCCAATAAAAAACAGAAAAATGTCAATAAACAATCATATACTAGTTAGTAGTTAATTAGTTAACATAACTATGACCTATGTTTTAGCTAATTTATAATTCACCACTAATATTTAGCGTTAATTAAGATTTGAGTTTTGTAAAACTTTTATATAATGTAATTTTGCATAACTATTTAAAGTTCGTGTTTGTATAAATTTATCATTTTGGATTTATACAAAAATAGCTCAATTATACAAACGTACTCACAGATTATACAAATTAACTCGTAAATTATAAAAACGGCTACGAATTATGCAAACAATGGTTATACCTACAATTATACAAATTCCTGTATTATTTTAAATTTAAACACCATTTAATAAAATTATTCTCTGTTTCATTTCTGAATATATTTATTATGATTTTAATTTGAAGTGAGTAGAATTGGCAAGTTAATACATTAAAGTGATAACTAATATACTGTAGTATTGTAAAAATATTCCTCTTAGAGACTAGTATTAGTAGTCTTTACTGATCCATTTGGCCTATGTTTAGTACCTAACCTAAAAGTATTCTTCATCTTTGCCATTATTAATTGTTTATTGTCAATTGAGTTGCGTGCGTTAAACAAAAATTACTGATAGCTAGGGAAATTAATTGAAAGAGTCAAAGCTAATCATATTTTCTAACAAGAAACAAAAAAAAAGGCTAGCTAGCTATAAAATTACTTATTGAGATTGGCAAGACTATAATATTGATTGGATTAAACGGAGAGAGTTAATCAAAAGTTAAAAAAATACTTGGAACTACTTTACATAGAAAGACTCATGTCAATAGATAATAATTAGCTTCCGTAACATGTGATATACAACGAACTAGAATTTACCATCAATTTTATAGTAAATAAAGAAAAAAAATTTACAAATAGGATATTATTGAAGAAAATAATATTGCACAAGTACTTTGTGACATAAGATAATTTCTATAATGGAATGATGATTATAGTTGAATCGGACCAACTCAGCTACATGAAAATGAACATATTATACCACATAGCTATCATTTTGTGATATGAAAATGAAAATCAAAAGTACAATTTGAAGTAAAATGTAATTTGTTATTGATGACTTTTAGGAGCCATAAAATGAACTTAGTTGGGTATATGGTATAGTAAACATAACTACAACTAGTAATTTTTTTTTTTAATAAAAGAAAGAACAATGTGGATCTAAGTCCTTATTATTTAGTAGTAAATAATAAACGATTTGAATTAATCAGTTTCTAATTAACTTGATTAATATTGATCCTAAATGTTAGCATAAACGTGACAAGGACCTCCCACCTAATGTTAAATATGTAGCTTCTAGAACAAGGGATCACATCAATTATTTATTTCATTTTCTTGACAAAATAGTAATTAACGTCAATTTATTAGTTTTGTTGCAAGAAAGTCATGTGTTTGCAATATTCAGATTTCGAAGAACAATTCCGTTATGTTTTTGTTTATTTTTTCAAAATTCAAAATAACCATTGCATTATTTAATTAAATTTTCAGAAACTATATTAATTTGTTCTGAGCGATTAAAACAATAGCAAAAGTTTCACAAACCCCCTTCCTAATACCAGTTAATTAGCACAATAAACCTTAATTAGCAACAACCTGCCTAAGATGATATTTTATGACTCGTCTTTAATGACAAAATTAATGAATTCTATGTGTTTATGATGTTCGCATATAACTTGAACAATTTACTTTATCAAATAAATAAAGAGGTTTTCACAGTCAAAATGTTAAGTCTCTATTTAGAAACCACGAAATGATTAGGAAAATATATTTGTTCAATTAAAAAGGATTATGGTGCATATTTATTATATATAATAAAGTGAGGAGTAAAAGATGCATATAAATATACGAGTCACTTTCATATTGCTTGAAATTGGAGCAAGCAAGATCTTCTTTCGCATATTTTCCCCTTAAATCTCCATCCTTGTCTACAAAAAAAAAAAAAAACAAATAATAAATCCAAAACTTACATATCAAAACTATTATAGGCTATTTACACGCATATTCGAATGAATTATTAGTACATCTTAATCATTACTAATATGATATTAGTAATATCTAATTGATCCATCTCAATCATTTTTCCAAGAAATGTACTTAAATTATTTTCTTAAATCATGGAAAAACAAAGCAAATATATCAAAAAGGTACACTATACTATATACTCTATATCATCCACGTCGAGAATCATGGCAACCTTATTTCTTTCGACAATGTTATATGCCAATTGACAAGTTTATTTAAAATATCACAGAATTTAGTTATTTGTTTTCAATCCAACTAATTTTTTTATTGTTTTTATTTATTCTGTCTTTTCTAGATGGAGTGGACATGTGAACGATGCTCAAAGAAAAGGTAAAAGAGGGCCTTTAGATTGATTAAATTCTGCACATAAACTAAACTATATTGCCTAAAGATTAAAATGATAGTTTCAAATATATACAATAAACTTATTGATTTATAATAAATATTACATTAAAAAAAAAAGGAAGCCCAAAATAATAGAAAATATACATGATCATAGAATATAACTTGCCAAAAGTCATAAAAAGTATACATTGACTATATAATGTAGATTGCTTATACATACACTATACACCGAATATATATTGCGATACACTCAAAACTGAATATAACATAATAATACATGAATCATATACTGACCAATAACTATATTTTTGGTAAATGTTTTGGCCAAAGGGCCATGCACCGTAATTGTTCCAAGATTAAATTCTCTCTTTTCTTTCTCTTTCTCTTTTACCATAAGTGTGGATGACAGAAAAGCCCAATAATGTTTCTCCAGAAAGGGCTCAACAAAAATCTAATTAATAGATAAATGGGCTAAGCCCATCCTAAATGGACCTTACTAACTCTAGCCTACTGCTGATTTTGGCCCAACTCCCCTTCCCTCTCCAGACTAGATAATTGAACTTGGTTTAATTTTGATCCACTTTTATCAAACCTTCCATAGCAGATTAATTTGACATCTAAAATTAGACCAAAATAATAAGGGATAATTACCGTACATGTCCCATGGCCAAAATAATTACCAAATAAATAGTCATCGTTGTATAGACATATATAGTCAATGTATATTTTATGTCTAATCAAGTTATATTCAATTTTTGTGTGTATTATAATGTATATTCAGAGTATAACTCATGTATAAGTAATCTACATTATATAGTCAGTGTATACTTTTTAAGATTTTTGGCAACCTATATTGTATAGTCATGTATATTTTATATGAATTTTGGCTATTTTTTTATATAAATATAATATGGCTATATTTGTTGTAAATTAATTAGCTTATTGTATATATTTGAAATCATCTCAAATAATAATTCATGGTTATCTTTTGTCTCTATTCCTAAATATGATTTTATATGTCGATAATCACATTGTTATGTGTACAAGGATATTTTGAGTTGTGAATTATCGGATTTGAAGATTTTACTTTACATTTTTTGTGTGCACGAATTCCTCATTTGATAATAGCTTTTCATCTCTTTCCATTTGGGAGGAACTTCTCATAAAAATTGGTCACATTTGTAGTGTCTTTGAGTTTTGATATTAGTTAATTACAAAATATAAGAGATTACGGTCTAAATCTGGAAAGAATTGGATAGGTGAATTAATTCATTCCCTAAAAGGGAAGAATGTTGAGTTGGAGAGTTTTTTTGAAAATGAACATCACATATTTTTGAAATGGAAGACCTACTACTTTTTTGTGACAAGAACTTCACACCTATTATTTACTATTGAAGCAAAGTGAAACCAAAAAAAGAAGATTAAAAATCCAATCTGGATATTCCCCGCATCATAAAACTAACCAAACTCTTTCAGAATTTCCATTCTCCTGAATCTCGAATTCCAGCTTCTACTTGTCTCAGCTCAACTCCGTCTGTCGGTGACTTCTCTGGATCTGGCCGGAATATTCTGTCTTCCCGCCAACATATTAATTCCACTTCTCTCACAACAGGTTAGGAAATGTTAAAATTAGATTGAGATGTAGATCTATTTGATGATGTTACGTTTTTGTTAAGCGAAATCGATGTTACACGCTTGAATTTGATCCGTGTATAATTCAATACTCACATGCAAAAAGAGTTGATTTTTATCGGTTTCATACTGAGATCTGTGCTTTCTAAATTTTGCATTTCCATGATCTCTGCTTTTGATGACAGGGGGAAGTGAATTCAAGACTTATTCAGCTGCAGCTGCAGTAAGAATTGAAAAACAAATAGTGCATTTCTTCAGTAAGTTACTTATTCACCACTGCCGGCCTTTTATATGCTGCACATGCTGTTGTCCATTAGCTTTCCTATTTAGTTGCACCACCAGGTGATATTTAGTAATGTCTCACGTTTCGTTATGGACTTATCTCTAAATATGTCACATGGATTCATTTTTGGGTATCTATCCATTATAGATGTGTGCATACTATTACTGATACATCGAGTTGAGGGAGCATTAAGTACCCCACATCCATGTTACACCCATTTGACATGGGTATGAATCGGGAATGAATGAATGATGCATGCAATATACGTATTTTTTAGGCTGCAGATGGGTGTGGGTTGATGGTAATTACATAACAAGGTTCAGAAAATGTAGGATCTGGGTGACTTGTGCATTTCTCTCACTTGATGTGTTTAAGCTGTTTGAACTGGCTAGTAGAGTGTGGCATCACATGGTATATGAGATAGTCTTGAAATGATGCAAATGAGCTATATTATTCTGATGCTTAAATTATATTTGACAAGTACAATACCAGAACTTTTTATTACTATGTTACCTTTGTTTATTTGTTTTTCGCTTCATTTTTTTGTTATGATATATGGTTGTAATCACCATGTTTCTGGTATGTAGGTGAGTTTTCTTTAGAGCTGAAATACTAAGCAGTTGATTCATGAAGAACGGTATGGCAGAATGTGCTGTCTGTCATTCCAAGCTGGTTTCTCCTACTGTAAAAACTATTTCAAGGGCATATGATCGTCACAGAAGCAAGATTTCATCAAAGCAACGTGCTCTCAATATCCTATTGGTTGTAGGAGATTGTATGCTGGTTGGTTTACAGGTAGCGGTCCTTTTAGAATGTTTCAACTGTATATTTGTATTTTTCTCAGTTGTCAGAAAGTTCTTAATTTATACATGCAAATGATAATATCCTACCTGTTAAATGTATACTACCAAGATTCTTGATTTCATGTGGATTGTGCTCTTTCCATAACAATCACCATTTGTTTTTATTCTTGTTAAAATTTTCTGCTTTTCTATTGAATATAGTTAATTATAGCTGTCACCACATATCTTTTGCGACTTGCTTCCATCAGCAAGCATTTAAATTTGCTGCTTAAAAATGAGAAAGACATGTCTCACCCAGTATTTTATTTCCCTTTTCAGCCTGTTTTAGTATTTATGTCGAAAGTGGATGGAAAATTCAAGTTTAGTCCAGTAAGTGTCAACTTCTTGACAGAGGCAACAAAAGTTGTCTTTGCAATAATAATGCTTTTGATCCAGGTATACTATTTTTATGTTTTTGGTTTTACTCCCAAGATTTTTTCTTTTTTGATAGCTCAATTCATGTTTCTTGTTGGATTATTTCTGCAGGCCAGGCATCAAAAGGTTGGAGAAAAGCCACTTCTTTCAATATCCATATTTGTACAGGTAAAATGTCACTGGTGTGAATGTTGTAACTGCTCTTAGTTCTCATGGGTGCGTTCAAACCTAGTTTATTGCTCATCATGCCCATGTAATAGCAATGTACTTTCATATGTTCTTTGTAAGTGATGTAATATCTGAGGAGCCAGTCTCTCAATTAAGCCCTCTTCTTACATGATTAACCTATATCCTTGTATGGAACCGAGGATAAGATACCTCGCCTGGATGAATGTCTTGGACAAGGGGACAAGGGGACAACGGGATTGTCACTTTATGGTGCAGAAAGCTTTAAGCAGCTTTTCCAATCGTCAATTCAATCTACGTGTAAGAGCCTGCACAGAAGAAAGATATTACCAATTTAATCCCACCGGAGGCAAAATCACTAGGTGATCTTTTCCTGTCTTTTCGCGAAAGTTGTTATTTGTGGTAGGTGGTAGGTATCCCTTGGAATTAGTTGGGGTCCGCGCTAGCTGGCTGAAATTCCATGGAAATTAAAAAGAAAAAAGATATCATGAGTTGTATAACAGGGGAACTTCTTACCACACTTCTTATGGTGTTTGCCAAAGCCCTCAGGTAGGGAGCCACACGTGCAAAAAGGAAATTTGAGCTTGACGCACATGGAGGGGTGTAAAGAAAGATAGGTTGTTAATGGTTTTAAGGGGACTGCCTTTGTGAAGAGCTGCTAATGTATGATGCTGTAAGAAAAGGTGCAAGATGGACAAACACTTGCCTGGGGCATGCTTTATATAGTTGATATTGGATAAGTGAACTAAATGCTTCTCTTCACTGCGTATAGTTCACTGAGAAGAAAATTCAAGACCTCATACAATTTTTCTTGTATATCAGGATGCCTTCATTTATTCACTCTATAGAAGATTCAATCAGTTGCTGTGAGTTCTACCTTTATTCATATCTAGATCCCAGGCTCCAAAGTATGAATATTATCTCCATAGGAGTGAAGCAAGAATAAACATAAGTGGAGAATAATAGCAATCCTGGGCCTCTTTTTTCTCAATTTCTGTTTGTGAAGTGCTTCATCAGCATTATTAGATGCTGATGTTTTTGGAAGGACTCCAACATAGGTCGAGAATATGATGACACTGAGTTGATCCATAATGTGGAGAATAAGGATGAAGAAAGTGAGTTGATTCAGAGACACAGAAACTCTGCTAGTATAGTCAAAGAAAGTTTTATTGGGACAAATGCAAAAGACATGCTTAACATTGATATAATTTGAGCCAACCTTGGAAATTAGAACCTTCTCATATTTCTACGTAGCATTGAGCTGCAAGGTTTGTCGTACCTGAGTTTCCTTTGACTGAGCCTGGAAGTTGGACCCTGTTCCTATTTCTACGTAGTGTCAAGCTGCCAAGTTTTGTTGTGGATGAGTATTGTGTTCTCTGTATAGACAATTCAAGGTTGCACTTGGCTGGAAAAGGAAAACTTCAACCCTTTTACGTAGCTTTGCTCCTTTTCCTTCAGTTGTCAGTTTGTCTGATGTGAAATGGAAACATCATTTAAGTGATTGATTGATGCTTGCAAAAAAACTGGTTTCCTCTGTCTTAAGCGTCTATGCGACCTAAGGTATATAAACAACAAGACTGTGTCAGTCAGCGGTGGGAAGGAAAACAAGGGGAAAATGTAGAATAATTATTGAAAAAGCTCCAGTTGATGCCACTTAGCAAAAGAAAGATGAAGCTCCAGTTGTTGCCTTCCACAGTTGTGTATGTTATTGGCAACTTGATACATGCCAGTAAATAGCTCCGGTTGAGTCATAGAAACAATTTATACATATTTTTGACACCTACTTGGTGTCTAGTTATGAAAAATTTTTGACTTATCAAAAAAGAGTCTAAGACTTTTTGATACTTTGTACTGTTGACTGCATGATAGCTTCACCTTTCTTTGTTGCGCTATCCGTTCCATTTTAAAATTGACTAATTCTTATCTGCATCTTGGTTAACATTTTTGTCCTTCACCATTCTATTAAACCACTACTTCAGCTTCTTGGAGAATTGATGTTGTTAGTCTTTGTATAGATTTCAGATTCTATGTTGACCACTTGATAGCTGTTGGACATGCATTCATTAGTTAGTTTCCATGTGTTGTTGTACGAACATGCTACCAATTCATTCAACAGGCTTACTATTAGTTAATAATTTACGTGAACATTTTTTTCCTTCAGGCTGCACGAAACAATGTGCTTCTTGCTGTTCCAGCACTACTCTATGCCATTAATAACTACCTAAAGTTCATCATGCAGGTACTATTCGTTAAGGTTTCTGTGCTTGTTTGTTAACTAAGTAACAATTCCCATAGTTTTGTTATCATCCGGAATTGTACATTTTGTCCTTGTAATTTTTACTTGTATTTTACATAGCTACAAAGTTGGGATGTTGTCTTGTTTAATTATGGTATTCCTAGAGAATTACAGGTCTTCCATGAGAAGAGTTGCTCTCAAACTTTACCTGTTTGTCTTAAAATATGGGATAGATTTAGTACTAGTTTTTAAGGTTACATATTGACTTCTGAGCTAGGCAGCTGAATTTGTACCTCAAAATAAGAAATCTGAATGCTGCTTCAGTACTTAGAGTGATGATTCTCTAGACATTGCTAATTACAATAGAGTGATGATTCCATAGAGTTTGATATTTGTTAATAACTAATAACAAACTTCTACCTCTGGCATCAATGGACTGTGCTGATTTTGCAAGAATGCTTCTGTGCACAATATTTCCTGCTGGTTGTCGCTTTTTCTTTGGCAGGAGTACGAATTCTAAATAAGGGAGGCTGCTGAATAACCATTTACTATTGTTACATGTCCTACTGGACGAAGGTCTGGCATGTGTAGACATGTCATGTCATGGTGCTGTAGAAGACAAGTGATGTCTTGACTCTTCCCTCTCATGTCTAAGATGTAAATGAAGAACTAAATTCATCTTCGTAACTCTGTATTGGTTTATGGGTTATGTCCCCATTCACTTTAACAGTTATTTAGACACCTCTATCAAATTTGATACATGTTTGGCTTTGAATCTACTGAGTCATGAATGCATGTTTGATTGACTGTTCTGCTACTATTAAGATCTTTTCACTTTCCAATATAACATTTAAGTCGCAGCTTGCTAGCTACCAGTGGATTTTCTTTTACCACAATTCTCCTTTTTCTCACATTTTCCCTCAAATATTTATGGACAGTTATATTTCAACCCAGCAACAGTGAAGATGCTAAGCAATCTGAAGGTAACTGCTATATTTGACCACTGCTGCAATATATCATCTGATTGTTTTTGCTGCTTTTCTGCTGAATTCTTCAGTTACTTTATTGACACTGGTTTCTCTTTTTTCTTTTCATCATCTGCTACCTTTTGATTTTTGCACATTGCTTCTTTGATCACAAACATGAAACTATGTATCAAGAATGATTCTGGTACCAATTTTAGCATCATCAATAGACAGATCTTCCATTGTCATCTTTTTATTTCTTTATAGATAATATCAGCATTAGTTGTGGAAGTTCCCGTGCTATTTCACCGACCGTGTGCGGAATACCAATCCTTGTACTAGCAATGCATGTGTTAGAGTACAGAAAATCTATGTTGCTCGGACGTTTCCAAAATGTCAAAAGATGCGTGTCGGATACTCTAAGCGTAGTGTATTTTGGATAATCCGATATGGGTGCGGCAACAATCTTGGAGAGTATGATCAACATAGCAGAAAATTGAATGAAAAGAGGCCCTTTATACTACTCCATTTGTTGCAATTTATGAGAAATCATTTGACTCGACATGAAGTTTAAGAAAGAAAGGAAGACTTCTGGAATTTGTGGATTAAAACAGACTTTAGATATTTCTGTGACTATAAACTATTTCAATAAGAGTAAAAGGGCAATTTTAAATTTAAGTTATTTCTAACTATAGAAATGTGACAGTTTTTGCGGGACCCACTGAAAAGAGAAGTGTGCCACATAAATTGGGATAGAGAATGGGGGGAGTTTATTTTTTAGTTATCACTCTTTTGTTTGTTCTTCCTCATTTGTTTGTAGTGATGTTCTTTTAAAATTCTAAGTGTTTAAGGTAAATTTCCTAAAGAAAAATACAGGATTCAATTAAATATTTCTCTTGTATTTTACTATATCTCATTTTAACTTTTACCTTAGAACTGTCTTTTAGCTGAGATATTATAAAGAGTTACAATTTAAATGTCTTTTAATTATATTGATAAAACTATTTTTAATCACACTCTATGGTAGATTAGTTTTTTTTTTTTTTTTTGATAACAAGGGGAACCCACAATCACTACCCTTTGGGTGCGCACCGGGTAAATCCCGGCTCTTATGCAATAGCTCGCAAACCACACAGGAGAGAGAACCCGCACTAAGCAAGCCCAGTGCGATGAGTTTGACCCAAAGCAATCCCAGTGCGACGAGCTCGACCCAGAAGGCAAACCCCTTGCTTTCACTGGCAAGAGGTTTCAAACTTGAGACGTCCAACATGGAAGTCTCAAGCCCAAACCATTGGGCCACCCTAAAGGGTTGTGCAAGATTAGTATTAGATTGGAACAAGTGATGTGATAAATCGCCAAGGATATTATGGAACAAATTTTTGTCCATGTTAAACGACACATGTTTTAGACAATGTGTTCCACTTCCATAGTTTAATACAATAAACCAAAAGAATTTTTGAGAATTGGTAACTTGTATTATCAACAAAGGAATACTCCAGGAAGTATTCCAGTAATACTTACAAAAACTTACAGGAATATAGATCTATCCTCCTATAATCTCATAAATAATCAAAAATACTAGAGAGATCTTCTTCTTGAGGATATACATGCTTCCACCAAAAATAAAACAGAACCATACAATTCATCTTCATCTTCTCACAAGAGCTGCTCTTGTTTTCAAAACACCTTTGGTTCCTTTCTAGCCAAACAGTCCACCAAATGCAGGCTGGGACAATCTTCCATCTCTCTTTATGCCCTGACTGGTTTCCATCTCTGTTTCTGCGAGCTAAAGCCTCCTTTATGTTCCTAGGCATAGTCCAGTTTATACCCTTAATATTGATGAAAATCTGCCACAGCTTCATTGTCTCTCTGCAGTGTAAAATAAGATGGTTTATTTTCAATGCTTCACATTCACAAAATGAGCACCTGGAACACAATTGGATGGCTCTTTTCATTAGATTATCCTGAGTTAGTGCAGCCTGCTTAGTCAGAAGCCATGAGAAGCAGGCTATCTTGAATGGGACCTTGACTTTCCATATCATTTTCCATGGCCAGCCTCCTTGCTGTGAGTCTGATCTCTGAAAATTCCTGTAGGCAGATCTTACAGAAAATCTCCCTTGTTTGTCTGGAATCCAGTCTAGTTTATCCACATTAGCATTAAAATTCTTGAATTGTTCCAAGGTGATTAGGAATTCAGCCATTCTATTCATCTCCCAATCATTCAAAGGCCTTCTGAATCTAAAGTTCCACCCCTGGTTGTCTCTCATTTCTCTAACAGTAAACTTTTCCCGAAGGCTTAGAAGGAAAAGATCAGGGAATCTGTCTTTTAGAATTCCTTGACCCACCCAGCTTTCCTCCCAGAACAAGGTCTTTCTTCCATCCCCTACCTTGATTTTACAGTTATTCATCAGTTTAGGCCACAAATTCCTTATAGATCTCCACAAACCAGTGCCATATGGTTGATTGGCAGCTTTGCTGGTCCACCAATTTTCCATAACATATCTTGCCCTGATAGTGTCCTTTCAGAGAGATTGTTCTTGGGAAGCAAACCTCCACAACCATTTCATTAATAGGTTGTTGTTCTGTATCTTCAAATTTCTTATTCCCAATCCCCCTTCTTTCTTGCTGACTATGACTTCATCCCATTTGACCAGGTGGCACTTGTGTTTATCTGGATCACAATTGTCTTGCCATAGAAAGTTCCTTCTAATGGTGTCTAGTCTGTCTCTGACACTAGCCGGCATAGGGAATAATGATATCATATAAGTAGGTAGAGCATCCAAGATACTGTTAATGAGAGTAACTCTGCCACCCAAAGACAAATACTGACTTTTCCAATTGACAAGTTTCTTCTCACTTTTCTCGAGCACCTTGTTCCATATTCCTTTTGATTTGCTCTTATCCCCCAAGGGCATACCCAGATATACAGTTGGTAGTTCTCCAATTTGCCCTCCCAGAATGTCTACCAGGCTGGTGATCCTAGGTACCTCATTAACTGGGTAGATAAAGCTTTTTCCCCTGTTAATGTGAAGACCCGAAGTTGCTTCAAACAGAACCAAGATGACTCTTAAATATTTCAGCTGATTGTCGTCTGCATCACAAAAAATTAGTGTGTCATCTGCATATTGGAGGTGAGTAATTGCCAATTCTTGCGTATCTGTTAAACTTGCTTTGAAGCCCCTGGTTCAGCTATTTGTTTGAGCTGTCCTTAACATATCATTGTCCCTCCATTGCTCAAGCCCCTCTCTGAGTTAAAAAAACCAGTAGGTGATCCATTTATCAACACTGAGAACTTCACCGTGGTAGTGCAAAATTTGATCCAATTATCCACTTCTCGCCAAAACCCATATTCTCCAAGGTTTTCCGGAGAAAACCCCAATTGTAGATGATCATAGGCTTTCTCAATGTCCAACTTGCAAAGGATTCCTAGGATCTCGCTGATCTGTCTCACATCTACACATTCATTGGCTATCAAGATGGCATCCATAATCTGCTTGCCTTTGATAAATGCCATTTGATGGGCACCCACCAATTTAGATACCACTTTTTTTAATCTCTCAGTCAAGACCTTTGAGATGATCTTGTAGACGCTACCTATTAAACTAATAAATCTTTCAATTCTTTAGCCCCTGACTTCTTTGGTGTCAAAGCAATGAAAGTAGCATTGAAACTCTTCTCAGACATTTCCTGATCATGAAAATTTTGTATTGCTGCAATCACTTCTCTGCTTACTACATCCCAACAAGAGATGGAAAAAAGCCCTGGTGAAGCCATCAGGCCCTGGTGCTTTGTCACCAGCACATGCCATGACACAATCTTTTATCTCATTAACAATGAATTGGCTCTGTAGGAGTAATTTGTCCTCTTCATTAATTGTTATCCCTGCCTGAAACTGCTGTTAATCCGATAACTTTATTTTGGGTGGATAAGATCCAAAATTCTTCAATTTTTTTTTCTATATCGGGATCTCATCGGTATTCAAAATTATATTTGTCCATGATTGAGTTTAGTCTGAATCATTGATTTGTGGTTCACGATGATTAACAATAAACTTATTTTATCATAAATAGAGTGTAGGCAGCACCTAAGGGTGCGACCTAGTAGTCACTGAAGTAGGTTGAGAATCATGAAGTAGGTTCAAATCTCAGCAGAGGCAAAAAAGGTAATTTCTTTCCATCTGTCTAAGCGTTGGTGGATATAGTTACCTAGTCCTGTGCTGGTGGGAGGTAGTTGGGAGGTAGTAGGAACTCTGTTAGTCCTGGTGCGTGCGAGCTGGCCGTACACCACATTTATAAAAATTACAATGTCACTAAATTCAGATTAGCACAATCCAACTTCATCCGCATTCACCAACTCTGGATGAAACCTAAATTTGGATCAACTTCCATCCGGATATCTCCTCAGCTTGTTTGAGATTGAACCGTTATTGTTGTTGCCATTGTTTCTTGATCCAAATTTGTCCAGATTAGATTCCACAAATTTTGGTTCAGGACTGGACTGAAATTGCCCCCATCTTATCAGTATTATGGAAGCTGTCAGTGCAAGCACTATTTTCTTTTTGAAATTTCATGCAATGTGGGCTGGTAGTCCATGAAGCACTCTTTCTTAATAGCTTGTAGTCTTTAGCTGGTGCTTAATCCAATGAAAGAATTGTTTTAGCATCTTTCTAGAATGTCCAAAGTTATCTATTGGAATCCTTCTTACAGGTCAGGGAAAAAAAGGACTACTCTTTTTTGTTCACTTGTATCTCTCTGTAAATGTTACCTAAAGCCAAAAAGTTTTACTAAGCTTGTTATTTCTTTTCAAGAGCCGTAGATAGATGTGCTAAGATGTCCCCTTGGAAAAAATAGTATGTCTTTTTTGGTGGAAGGCTCACTTTAATTAGTAATATGCTGGACGGAATTCCTACATGATATTTGATGTCACTTTTTCCCATTCCAGGGAGTGTTGAAAAGAAGTTTAATTCCATTAGAAGCCAGTCCCTTCGGAAGGAAATCTGAGAGTAAAAAGTTTCATTTGTTCAAATGTTATAAAAGACAATAAAGGTGGTGGATTGGGTGTTAAAAATTTAGAGCACCATAACGAGCAGGGTATTCCTTTGTGTAGTTCTTCTATGAAATTCTCAGGAATCTGCGGACCTCCTTTTTTGCATTGTAATCATGCAAAACTGATATGAATTCTGTTCCTAACTCTGAGTGGTGTGCAATGGGTGATGTCAAAGAATGTGAAAGATCTATTGATTTGTTGGCAGAATTAGAAAGCCAGGAAAATGAAGAGCAACTCTGGGAAATGATACCTCTTTTCCATATTTTGGCATTTGGTTGAAAAGGAATAAGAGATGTTTTCAGAATCAGAAGAATCATTTAGCTAGTGTTAAGAATAGTTGTCTTCATAATCTAAAACTTGTGGTGTAGGGGAAGTATGGCAGAAGACTCAGATCAGTATCTGGATTTTATAGAAGCTTTGCAAATGTAAAAGTTGCAGCTGTGCTGTAGTTTATATGCTTTTAGTACCTTGGTACTCTATTGATGAAATTTACCTTATCAGAAAAAAAATGTGGTTATTTCTTTTCGATACCAGAGATGTTACATATCAGTTGATGAGTTCCTTGGTTTCAATATTATACACCAGCATGAAGGATATCTTTCAGAATACTTTCTTGGATATTATGCCATGGTAAAGCTTTTCTTTAATATTTGTTTCTTTGCTGTCAAAGTGCAGGTTTTGGTTATTGCAGTGTTGTTGAAATTTATCATGAAGCGGCGGTTTTCCGTAATTCAGGTTAGTTGTTTCAAACTAGTAAAATTACCTGGAGGAGCAATATTGATTGTAGGGGCAGGAAAGAGCAAAGCATCCTGTGTAACTTCTTGCAGGATGGAAGTTGTATACCTATATAATAAGAGTTATTATGTTACAGTGGGAGGCTCTTGCTTTATTGTTAATTGGGATTAGCATTAATCAACTTCGATCCCTTCCTGAAGGCACCACTTCTCTGGCTCTTCCAGTTACCACAATTGCATACATCTATACACTGATTTTTGTAAGTAATTTAAACAACCTACTACCATTTCTATTTTGTTTGTTACTTGAGAAGGCCTTAGCAAATGTGTGGACATCACTTAAGATGCTTGTTTAGTACTGGCTAAAGGAGGAGTTTCTTTTACACAGGTAAGTGTGCCTTCTATGGCCTCAGTATTCAACGAGTATGCTTTGAAGAGTCAATATGACACTAGCATTTATCTCCAGGTAAATTCACCATGGTTAATTATCATTTTTCTTATTTCTGTATCATTGAATGTTCTGTGGGTAGATTGGCTCAGTATTTTCCATTGCCTTTTTTGTGGGACAATTATTACTTTTGAATTGATGTATCATTTTTATGTTCCTATACTTGAGGTACATATCAGTGCTTACTGCAATGTTTGATTCTTTGGAGACTTAGCGCATTTAAGAAATGTCCAAAAACATTTGTCAACAGTTAATTCTGACTTTGAAGGCCTTGTACAAGGGAATAAGAAGATGTAACACAGTAATTTTGTTAAGATTCAATATGAAGAACAGGTCTTTCTTATGATAAACATGTAACATTGTAATTTAGTTATAATTCCATATGAGAATACTTCTTTGGTGAGGTGAACATATAAAGGTTTTCTTTCAGTTTCACTGTTTGTGCTAGCTTTTTCCTTGCCTTATTTTCTAGTCCAACTTGTACTAGGATCTTTATCCTAGAGCAGCATCTGTTGTCCAGTTGTAGGACTTCAGGTGATGTATGTCAGATCTCATCTCTGTAGGAACAGAGATTATGCTTATTTCTCCATTCATAGAGGGCAGGCGTGACTTCCATCAGCACTCTTTTCGTGAACCATCTGACATATTACAGTTTAATTTGCAGAACTTATTTCTGTATGGATATGGTGCTATATTCAACTTTCTAGCCATTCTTGGGATTGCTGTATTTAAAGGTAATGGATTGATTCTGAGGTGGTGCATGACAAGGCAAATAATTACAGACTAAATAAAATTGCACTTGACTTTACCGATTTGATCACTTTCTCAAAAAAAATAACATTGTTACTTTGCTATCTTAATATCGTTATAGTTCTTGGATCCTTGCTTTCATGATTTATCTTCAGACTTCAAGTAAACTGTTACAGTTATAAATACCAAATTATTACACCTGCCTGGATTAGAATCTACCTCCAGGAGAAAACCTGCAAAATTGCAAATGACATCAGTCCTCCCTGTAGTGTAAACCATGCTACTTTAACATCATAGTGGTTAAAGATCTTAACACTACGCCTTGTCACAAATCATACTACTAAATCTCTTAATGGTAAAACACAAATGTCCTACAGTTTGAGAAGCAATCCGGTGTGTATATATCTTCTCCTGATAGGAGTGGAGTGGTCATAGGGAACCCTCATGATGACATATATGTCTATGTTTGTAAGGTGTGCAAAAATTCTGTCCTTGTTTTAAAAAAGGCTTCTCCATAGAGGTAATTGAAGTGGCAATGTATGAGATCATGGATCAAGATGATCCTACTTCAGACTACCAATCAAAAAAAAAAATGATTTTACTTCAGAGCGAGGCCTTTGTTGGACAATTTTCCTCCAGCCTCTGAAATGTTTCTTTTGAATTGTTCAGGTCCTGGTAGCTTGGATATTTTTCAGGGGCATTCGAAGGCAACCATGCTTCTAATTGTTAACAATGCAGCGCAAGGAATTCTGTCATCCTTCTTTTTCAAATATGCTGGTGAGATTATTACCCAATTTGCTCCACCTTCTTTTTCCTCTTGATATCCTCTATTAATGAGGTTGTTATATGTTTCTACTTGGTGCTTCTGTGTAGCCCAGCTCGGTTTGAACTAGATTTTTTTTTTCCTTTATGGTTTTCAACTGTATAACATAATTTGTTTGTACCAGATACGATTCTGAAGAAGTATTCTTCGACCGTCGCAACAATATTTACAGGCATAGCATCTGCTTTGTTGTTTGGTCATACACTGACCATGAACTTTCTTCTTGGGATTTCTGTTGTGTTCATCTCAATGCATCAGGTATTAGAACTGAGAGAATTGTCCCTCTGGTATTTTCCCATTTTCTATTTGGACTGACCATATAACTTTGATACCTCAGTTCTTTTCACCTCTTTCAAAAGTTAAAGATGACCAACAAAACGGGACATTGGAGCTGATTGATGTCCGGGAGAACCATAGGTATTTTTTACTTGTTAAGTGAAAATTAAAATTATGTCTCAGCCATGAGCTATCTTTCCATTTCAGCTACTGGTTCTTAGGATACTGCTTTCTGCATTCTATTTTCGTTTCTTATGTATGCTGAGAATGTGATAGAAAGTAGGATTCCGATGGCTTGCTCCCTGTATGTCCATACTTTGAAAATATTTGTGTCTGCTGAATGAGTAACACGATAATTCAACTATAGCCATCTTTTCTTGTAGCAGATGTAGTTCTGCAAGTTCTTCAGCTTCAAAAGTTTCTCTTTGTCATGACTTTTATCATGTCATTTAAGTTTATATTGTACCATTTGATTATTCGTCTTTAATTGTTGTATTTCTAGTTGTCAAGTTTCAGATGTAACCAGTTTAGAAAATGTGTGAATTTATTGCTCCCTGCGTGGCTGAAAGGTTGCTTCTATCTCTTTTGTTTCGATTGGGAAAATATGACCTCCTTGTTGCTTGATATGATAAATGCATGACCTTTTTCTAAAAATAATATTTAAAAGACAAAGTATGAGTTCTTATTGACATAAGGTCCTTTGCTGTGCAAGATATGTCCCAGCTTCACTTACCAAGACAAGTAGACAACAAGCCATACCTAAATTTCTATTAGGTGATGATAGGCCTTAGCCATACTATGTACAGAAGCATTTAATAACTTCTGTTTTCTTGCTGATAAATATGTCGTGAGACCTCAATTGTGCAAGTCTCTATGAGTTAGCCTGAAAGTTTCACCTGCTATTTTCCAACTATAAATGCTAATATTTTTAGGTGCATCACAGAGATGATGTTCACTCCCTACATCCCTCCTTTTGACCCCTACCCACCCCTAGTTTAAAAGCTGCATCTGTTAATATTTCCCTTTTGCATTGTTTTCAGCTCTAAAGATTCATCCTTTGTAAATATGGCAGCAGGAGCAAATGAGGAGGTATGGATCTTTTATGAGAAATTTATAGATACTGAGTTTTTGCTGTGTTTCCTACTTAATTTAGATGGATTTCATGTTAATTTCTTTTCTAGGCAAGTCATCGAGTAGGGCCTGATGAAAGACAGCCACTTCTTCCAAGATGAAGTTATTTGATCTGTAAGTCTGCTAATGTTTCTATACTTTCTGGTCCAAGTTGTTAGCTTAGATACACTTAATTAAGACAATGTTCAAACTTTTTATGGTTTGTGTACTATATCTCCTGGCTGCACTTGCTTGTTGAAAACATGTGGGAGGACTAAAAAGAAGACTAGGACAGTTTGGTTGGCGCCTTGGTTATCTAATGGGATTGTTTATAATGTGCTGTTTCTCTTTTTATTTTGCTATGTATGGAAAGAACTAATCAACAACAATATACCAAGTTTATATCAATATGGGATACATTTTGTTTCAGTTTACAGTTTATATCAAGTAGTTTCCAGTCTGAGGTTGAGTGCAGTAAGTTATGCTACTTTCAGTTTGCAATGTTATGTTGTTGGCGTTGTCAGATTCTATGTACCACCAGATTGACGGGAGAACTATATCCTGCATGTCTTACTATTTGTTGGTCTCAAAAACTCTGTTCCTAAATATGGTGCTTGTTCTATTGTTATTAGACATTTTTTTCTTCTGTAAATACAAGTTTGCTTACCAGAAAATTGTTATTGTTGGTAATTTCTAGCACATTTTGTGGTGAGCATTTACAGAAGTGTAGAATACAAGGTGATTCAGTGTAATATCCAGAACAAATAAAGAAGAAAGAGTCTTGCTGTCCCTCTTTTCTTTGGTCAATCCCACTGCTTCATGGGATTGTTTCGCCTGGAGAGAAAGACGATGTTGATGGAGGAGTTTTTAGGTAGACAACAGCAATATAGTTGTCATTCAATACAAATACGAGCTACCTATGTTGTATAAGTTACATACCATTTACAAAAAGACTTTTAGTGTTACACATGATTTTCTTGTAATCAGTTACAGTTATCAATTCTTTTATATATTCTTGTAATCAATTGAATTTTGATGATAGACGAGTGGCATAGAATTTGTTGATGTTCGTTTATCCTTCCCTGGTTTAAGAGATATGTTATCAAATGTGTTAGAATACAATGTAGTCAATTCACCGTAATATCCAAATCCACAATTTGAATATTGAACCAACTGCAATATTATTTTTCTGCAATTTATCGACCACTTTGTAGTTATTGAAAAGAGATTCCCAAAGTGTACTTGGTTGGTTCTTCCTAAAACTTATCACAATCAATTTCTTTTTTGTCTCATTCTAGTACATGTTAAAAGTAGAGGTGGTATTTGTCAGCTTCTTCAAACAAATGCCATGAGCCTCACTTCTCTCTGTAACATCTCTTTCTCACCCTCCATCCGCTTCAGATGCCGTTATTACCACGTCATATCTCGGCGAGTCTCCCCCTCTCCTCCCCGTCGACGCCATCTCCGCCGCCGCGGCCTCCTTAAAAAGTTATCCACCGAAGACACTCCACCGTCCGATCAAAACCTCCAATTCATCCTCACCGTCGATAATTTGCCTACCAAATCCTTATACTCAGCCAAGGACCTTCTCCGCTTGAAGTTCCGAGAGTTCGTCCACTCAGGTCGAGCTGCCATTGAAGACTTGCAAACTCTCATCCGTATAGATACCGATGCCGGTAGAGTTTCCTTCTCTTGCACGAGATCCACCGTTAAATTCCTAGCAACTATAGTAGTTTCCAGTTTCCTAGTTATTTTCACTCTTAGGGCTATTTTTAAGCTAGTGCGGGGGATACGACTGAACAGCGAAAACAACAACGTTGAATTAGTGTATAGAAGAGACCGTAGTTTAGGTGGACGAGAAGTACTTGTTGCTAAAAATGAGACGGTTGGTAGGAAGAAACCAAATGTGTTGGATAGTGATGACGGAAACACTAATTGGGATTGGGATAGTCCAATTAGGTTCTCGAGGAGGCGAAAGAAGAAGAGTTCGGGAGAGCAATTGCCGAAATGGTGGCCTGTTTCAAGTTCTGGTTTGGATCAAGTTGGGGCAGAGAATCAAGAAGAGTATCAGAGAATGGCCAATAGATTGGTTCGAGGTAATTCTATTTCCAGATTATTGTTAGGTATGCAGCTGTTTTTTCCTTCATAGTTGTGCAACTGTTCTTTCATGTCTGAATTGTCATATTGTTTAATCCATTGAAGAATGGAAGACATGAACTCCTAGATCCACAATAATTGTTAGTTATGCAGTTCCTTTTAAATCACAGTTTACAAATTTGCTTTCCAGCCATCTTGGACAATAGAATGACGGGGAAGGACATTTTGGCAGATGATATTATTCAAGTCAGTATGTTAATGGCTTCTCAGTTTTCACAATCTTTATATTTATACAAATGTGAATTGTTTACATGGTTGGTTTAGTTTTTTTATTTTCTTTGCAGCCCCCTTAATATTTATGAGTTTGTCACACAGACCAGTAACTTCTTTTGCTCCAAGTAGTCCCTTTGAGCACACAGATTTGCAATTTTATACACATAAACATATGGGAATGTGAGCTCCATTTCAGGAAAGGAAATTATAAGAATGAAGTAACCCCATTATCAAAGTTTTTTTTTTGAGAATAGGAACTGTGTATTAACAATACTTAGATAGTACTGAAACCATATCTACAACCCTGAACTCCAGAATGCTCCTATTTCTGTCTATGATGAATCAAGGACATCAATAATAGATAGTGTCATTAGAGTAGAATTGTTCACCAAAAACAAAGCAGTAAGATAAAATTTAGCTTAATCTTCTTCACATCATTCTCTATGCCCTCATAGCGCCTGGAATTTCTCCCTTTCCACACACTCCAACAGATACATGCAGGGATAAGTCTCCATCTATTTATGTCCTTTGCTACTGAGCCTGCTTCTTCTCAACTTCTCAGACCTTCAGAAACCTTTCCTGGCATGGTCCATGTTATGCCTTCAAGGTTCAAAACGACACTCACAATCATACTTAGACCTTGCACTGTAGGAATAGGTGGTTTATGTCTCTGCATTCTCCTTGCACATGAAGCATCCAGAGCACAAGGGCATTCCCCTCTTCATCAAATTGTCCAGTGTGAAGACAACTTCTCTAACTTGTAGCCTCACAAGACAAGATTCTGGCTTTTCAAATTTGCTTCCATGGCCAATGATGAATCTGGAGGTTGGACTGTTCATTAGATGATATCTGCATTGCCCCTGTCGGAGCTCTTACTCTTCCCATGCAACCAGAATGTATCTTCACCAGTCTGTAGTCCTATGAACTGATTGAGAGCACTATAAAAATCAGCCACTCTCTGGACTTTCCAATCATTTATATGCCTTTTAAATCTGATATTTCAACCCTGAACTGGCAATATCTCTGCAACTGTTTTGGAATGATGGAGTGTTATGTTGTAAATATCTGGGAAGACCATTTTCAGAATACCAATTTCATGCCATTTATCATTCCAAAAGCTGTTTTTGTTCCCATTTACAATCTAATCTTGGAATGCATGTATTTTGTCTTATTTCTACTTATCGTATAAGTAACATCTTCATCTATTGTTCCATTTTCTTGAAAAATGATCCTAGATATTGAAATTGTTTGCAGTGCATGTATTTTGTCTTATTTCTACTTATCGTAAAAACCTTACTCTATAAAATTGTCTACCTTAGTTTAAGCTTTTCATTGACGCCGTCCCTATATTTGTTTATTAACATGACATCATCTGTAAATACCATGCGCCATCAGACCTCATCTTCTATTGTTTTGATTAGCTTGTCCATAACTAGGGTATACAAGTAGGAAAAGTTATATATTTAATATCATATGTTTTCTCTAGATCAATGGACACCACATGTAGATCTTTCTTCCTTTTGTGATAAATTTCCATCATAAGGAATTTACATTTTGTAAGTGCACAAAGATTTTTATTTTTTTGAGAACTGAGATATCCCCAAGTGCTAGTAGGAGAGTGGATCTGGTGGCCAATGTTGATATGACTTTCCAAGTTTGTTGCCGCATCTGTGTTGGATGCTCCAAAAATTCACTACTTTTGGAGTATCTGACACACCCATTGATATTTTTGATGAGTCCGAGCAAGGTGAAGCAGCCAGTGGATATATTTTCCTTTTCAGAGAAAATAGATCTATAAACTGGAGCCTGAGGTTTAGTTTAGCCTCTATAAATTGCAAGACTTAATAAGTCAAGATAGTGATCTAGGAACCATGCTACTTTCTGTTGCAGTGTGGTAGGGCAAGCCAGGAATGCATGAGGGGGATGGCCTAATTTACCTGTATAATGCTGTCCCTGCCAATTTCTATGTTCTTCTGGCCTTGAAATTCTAGTGGAATTACATCTTATACCGTGTTTTATTTGGAAGACTGTGGTATGGCAATCCAGAAAAGGCATGAGGGGGGATGGTTTACATGTATAAAGTCGTCTTTGACTATTTCCTTGATCTTCAAACTTACAACTTTAGTGGAACTACATGTTAGATAGCCTTTTTATTTTTCATGGTACTGTCTCAGTTCCTCTTTTCCTTTCAAAAAATCTGATACTTCACTGGAGAAAAGGATTAAAGAATTGTTCAACATCATTATGATTTTTTATTTTCCTAGAACATAAGCTATACTCTTATTTGTGCTAACATGCTGGTCCATTTGTAGTTACGACGCATAGGGAGGATATCAAACGTGAAAGTTTCATTTGATACTGAGAATGCACGTGATACCCTTTATCGCGTGGCTGTCGACTTTATTCTTAATTATTGTGAAAGGTAGCTTGTTTAGCTTGATGACTGATTGCTGAATGCCCTGCTTTTGCATCTTCGTACCCTCTTATAGTTCCTTCTTCTTTGCTCTTCTGCAGCACTCCAAGTCAGTCAGCTTTTGTTCTGGTTGATGGTGAAGAAGCACGAGACTTCATTGCTGGGCTTGCTGATAATGTTGGACTTGAGAATACTCGGGCTGCAAGAATGGTGTCTGCAGCTGTTGCTGCACGCACTAGGTCAAGATTCTTGCAAGCTTGGGTAAGGTTTTTCTACTACATTGAATTAAATTCAATTTTGCACTTGGACTTCTTGAAGCAGCCTATGAAGTTGTCACTTCTTCTTAAGCAATATGGTTGGGTGAATTTGTAAGCTTTAGATGAATATGTAGAAGCTATCTTTTCTTCTTAACAATAGACTGATGTGACACAATTGGATTATTTAGGCCAAGTGCTTAATTGGTTCAAGGTGGTTTCAGCTGTTAAAATTAATTTGAGTGTGAGATTATGTCCGTTGGGGAGGTGGAAGACATTCAATCAATCTCTCAGGTTTTGAGTTGTAGGGTTGGGGCTCTCCCCACTACCTATTTGGATTACCTTTAGATGCTTCGAGCAAGGATTATTGGGTGTGGAATCCGGTTTGTTGGAGATTAGTAGGGCACAGAAAAGATGCTTGTCCCAAGGCTGGAAGGAAGTGCTTATCAAGAGCAATGTATCGAGTATTCTCACTTATTTCTTCTTTGGCTCATGCTCTATCTTCAATTCTAGAAAGTTGGGAAGGATCCAAAGAAATTTTCTTTGGGACGTGGCGAACAGGGCAAGGAAGTTTCACTTAGTGTGGTGGGAGGATGTCACGTTTCCTAAAAAATGGGGAAGGCTTGGTATTAATAACTTAAAGGTGTTCAACAAACCTTGTTAGGTTATTGGTTGTGGAAATTTGGGGAGGAGGTAACTATTTTTTGGGGAGGAATATAGTCACTAAGTAAAGGGCTATTGAAGGGAGTGGAAATCTAGAGATATGTTTATGTATTTTGGGTGTGGCTTATGGAGGAACATCCCGAAGGGATGGGATGATATAGAGTAAGTATCTTGTTCATGGTTGGAAATGGGAAGAAAGTTAATTTTTGGGATCATAGGTGGTATGAGAACAATTTATTGAAAGATGATATTTCGAGCCTACACAGAATATCTTGCCAAAGAGACTTGATAATACAACAAATTAGGGGGACATAAGGTGGAGAAACTTTTTGGGACTTGTGATTTAGGAGGCTCTCATGATTAGGAGGGAGTTGATTGAGTTTCAAGATTGTTGGCTCTACCGCTTAAGCAAGTTACAACGATAGACAATCTTGATGCATTGTGGTAGGGATTGGTGAAGAATGACATATCTTTTTGCGAGAAACTTTTGGGTGGCGAAGAGTCCCTTGTAACACAATGTGGATACCAAAGGTGTTGATAAAGGTGTGTGTTTTCACTTGGCTAGCTACTAGAGGGGTGATTTTGATGGCGGAAATCGTAGAAGTTAGGTTGTCTGCTTAGCTGGTGTTGTATGTGCAAACAGGCAAGGATGTAGATCATCTTCTTCTTCATTGTGGTCTTACCATGAGGCTATGATGGGATATGTTCAAATGGTTTGGTACTTCTTGGGATGTGCCAGGAACTATGGAAGAGTTGATGTTCAGTTGGAAGAGCGGGAGGAGGAGGAGGAAACTCTGGACTTGGAACATGGTTTCACTTGCGTTAATGTGGATGGTGTGGAGAAAGAGAAATCAAAGAGCTTTTGGGAGGGTAGAGTTGGGCTTTGCTTAATTAAAGAGTAGCCTTTGATCCCTTATTTGCTTAGTTCCAATTGTATAGAAGATTGGGTGTAGTTTGTAGAAAATCGTTTTTTTTTTTTTGTAAAGATTAGCTACCTTTTGGTATACCTCTTGTATATGGTTAACTTTTGGACACGTTTATGAATGAAAATACATTTACTTGATAAAAATAATCTACTAAAATGGGATTAGTAAGTAAGCCCTCCTAATTAGCAACTTCATATCTTCTCATACCCTGAAATCTAAGCTATTGGTCTATGTCTTGAGTCTTTTTCTCCTGGTCCACCACTATTTTCTAGGGACCTCCTGCGAAAATTACTCGTCGCGTATGTTATCATTTGTCAATCATAAAAATCAAAATTCAGCAATAATACTACCCAAACTGACTCATGAAGCATCAGAACAACAATATACCCAATGAAATCCCACTAAGTGGGGTCTTAGGAGGGTAAAGTGTATGCCAACCTTACTACTACCTCATGGAGGTAGAGAGGCTATTTTCGAAAGACCCTTGGTTCAAGTACATCAAATCCAAGTAAAAGAAGAGGAAAATAATAAAGAAAGCATAATAGAAACACCACCAACAAAAAAATAGTGTTATAGTCGAAA
>JAPFFP010000113.1:24118368-24134551 GCA_026153255.1 Solanum medicagineum
CAAGTAAAAGAAGAGGAAAATAATAAAGAAAGCATAATAGAAACACCACCAACAAAAAAATAGTGTTATAGTCGAAACACAATAAACAACATTTGGCTAGAGAATGGAGTGCGGGTGGGGCGGGGTGGGGTATTTAAAATAATTCTGAACTATGTCACATACCTCCTGAAGAAGATTGAATTGGAATCAATTTAGGATGAGAATCGTGTGAAACCAACTTCTATGAATTGGAATACCACACAAAATAAATAGAAGAGTGGATGCATATTGTACAGTTTCTTCAGTCCACATCTTTCCAAAGAAGCTGCTTCCACACCTCAAACGTGTTAAAAGTCTCATCATAGAAATTCAAGGGAAGACTGTTGTGCTATACACATGCTCTCCCAATACTCTTTACCACTTTTGTGCATGGAGTAGGCCTTTAATATTATTGAATTGCTAGCAAATAAACAGTTGCTAACCATTGCCATCTTCCTCTTTTACCTTAATAAAGGAAGAACTTAGGTCTTTCATAAAAATAAATCCCTCCAAGATAATGGGAGCCTGTAGCACAAAACATGCCAAGTTAGCAAGGTCCGAGGAAGGTCCAGACCACAAGGGATGTGATATGGACAACCTACCCCAATGCAATTAGTGGCTGCTTCCACGGCTCGAACCTTAGCATTGCTCCAAGATGAGCTAATAAATAAGACATCAGTTCTGAAGCCTCTATATAGATTAACATGCAAGAGTGAGGAAACTAAACAACTATTGTAGGTTCTTGTCATTCTAACTAGTCTATCAAGTGCCTCTGGTAGGCTGAATGAATAAGCCAGTGAACTTATGTATTGGTGATTAAGAGAATTATTATCTTGGAAAAGAAGAAAGCTCATCTTTCATTTTTGGTTTCCCTCTAAATTTAACAGTTGCCATGATTCTCAAAAAGCCAATATAGTCTGCTTGTACTGATGCTACTAGGATCGTTTAATTTTCAGGCCTTGGAAATACAAGGAAAGCATTCTGAAGCTATGGTTGAACTGTTTAAAATATGTGTCATCCACCAGATATTTCCTCCTGAAGAGTTCTCGGTTTGTATTTCCTCATTTTGCCTACTTCTGTAAAGTTCGTGTGATTTATGCTATGTTTGTGTAACTCATGGTGTGTACTGTTTTAATTCTTTTAGAAGTGCCTTAGCATTGAGCCATTGATATTTTAAAAAAATCTAAGAAACTAATTAAAATAAACTTGTTCTTGATCCCAATTTCTGATGGAGTATAATTACTATCTGACAAAAATGGAAATCGGCTACCGATCATCCTAGATTATGGACTATTTAGTCATTGTAGTAATTTTTCGAGTTGTCACTATTTCAAGGTGCCAAAGCACTTTGCACCTCAGTCTCAGACTATTTCATGCTATCTGTTTATTGGCATGTCTCTACAGCCTGAGATGGAGATGGTGGCTCGTGGACTTGAGAAACACTTAAAAGTAGACCAAAGGGAGTTCCTAATGAACAGTCTTCTACATGTGTGTGGTGATGAGACCAGGAGAAGTGTGGCTGAAGCTTTGGGTCTGGTATGTTTAGTTTATTACTCCCCTTCCCTATCTAGTAGATCTAGGATTTGTTGTTCAATGTTGCTGTGCTTCTATTTGAGTGACATTTCCACTTGGAAGTGGCGTCTCCTGTCAATTTCACCTGTTCTTGTGCTTTGTGAGAGAATTTTCCCTTCAGCTGTGTAAAATAGATCTTAACAAGCAGCGTGGAGAGGACATCAATTCTATCATCAGTTTTGTACACTGTGCTCTTATAGATTCCACAAAAATTCACCTGCTCTAATTTAGGCCTCTTATCTAAACTTTCTATCCTCTCCTCAAGCAAGAAATTATAGAAGTTTTTCTTCCAGTTGGTTGTGTGGTAGTTTCACATAACTAATAGGAGTGGATTCCCTTATTATTTTACATGTCTTTTTTTTCCTGGATGGACCAGTGTCTTTTGGCGTGGTTGGTAGGTTTAAATTTTAGTTTTATGTATAAATAATATATGTTGGCTTTCCTTATTATTTTACATGTCTTTTTTGTCCTTTTATATTTTTTACATCGCTCATTAGAATTCCCGACTCCACTACTGCTGGCGGGTATGATTAACTCAGGCCTCCCTTTCAATCATCTACCTTGGTTGGTAGAGTTATTAAATCCTAGGATAATCCCCTGGAGGAAGCATTGTAGTTACTGTAATAAGAGATTGACTTATTTAGAAGAGTATCCAACTGATCTGTTAATCACTTGATCTCACTCTATTTTCTGAGAAGAAGAATCAACCAAATGACGAGGCTCTTAGTCATGTGAACTTCCAGAAATATTATCTTGGGGCTAAATGAGGATTTTCTGAGATTGCAGAAAAGTCTGAAATGTTTTAGCAAATAAGAAGAGTTTTAAGAAATGGGAAACTATAGAGGGACTGAAGATTCCATTTACACTCGAGTTAAAACTCCAAAGGTCTAAGGAACCTTCATGATTTATGCAAGTGACTTGGTAGTCTCATGGAAGCATCATTTCTTTTGTGCTTACTCCCATTTCTATTTGTTCTTTTCAAGCTCAATACACACAACACAGTTTGTGAAGCTCAGCATTATTCTTACATTTATTTCCTCTGCAGATGTGTGTATTGCTGTTTCTCCTTTCCCCTTTTTTTGTTGGTTTTACAGCATGTGCTCTTATCTACTTTTGATTTGTTTTTACTTGTTCTCTTCTGCAGATGTACTTGAAGGGTAACACCGTTCATCAACAAGAAAACAAATATACATAGATCATTAATTTGACTTTGTTCTATTGCTGCATACAGGAATGATTTTTAAAAATGAATAATGTTTTATAATCGAAAGGACATTGATCTACAACTAGTACTACCTGTATGCAAAATGCGTCGAGTGGATTATTGAATGTATCATGTATAAGGTAATGTCATCTGCTAGAAGAAAGGTCAAATGCATATCTTACTTTCTAAACTTGTCCCAAAAAGTTTACTCACTTAAATTTTGCCGGTGAGCTCTTTATTCCCCTAGTCTTCTTTGGAGTGGAACTTATATTTCCTTACGAAGAGAATCTCGTATTTCTGACCTTTCATCGTCCTCTGCTCGCGTAGTTCATCGGCATAGCTGCGAAGTCTGCTTTGGAACTTCTTTAGTAATGATTTCAGCTTACATGATTTAGAAAGTTGACATTATTCCTTGTATTCGGATCTTTGGTTTCGCTGCTTATTCGCAGAAGTATTTTGATAGTCCTTCTATCAGAAAGTAATTATTTCATGTTAAACAGAAAAATTAGTTTGCAGAAACGGAACAACGGTTTCAAGTGAGTTTCGTTTTGTATTTTCCACAAAGCTAAAGTGATTTTTCCAAAGAACGAAGTTGGCCTAGATTATGTTATTTTCTCCAAAATAAAATCCATCTTGGCTAGCCTTCCCCAGTAGGCTATAGCTCCTAAATTTCTTCTGACAAAAGTGGCAACATATAGGACGAAATGCAACAGGGCAACAGAATAGCAACTTTTAACACTTACAAATTACAATGTAGAAGCTTCAGAGTACATATTTATATATATAAATCAAACCATAAACATAAGGAGAAAAAATAAAAATAAAAAATGCAAGTCCAAAATACTGCAGGATAGACGAGAAGAATAGCAACACATTATGATTCCCAATATGTTCCAGCGCGATACATTTCACAATACACTTCACTTATTCTATGCTTCCTTGGGGCTAGAGTAGGAAGGCTCAAGAAGCAGCAGCAGGGGCAGCGGTTGGGTTGAAAGCTTTTTGTTCCGCGCAGCTGAGCACTTCGTGAGGCCCTGCTTCCTCGCGACCAACACCCATCAAGTCAAGGTAATACTGGTAATGGGAGATGATGTTGTTCATTCCGTCAATATCACCTTGGCCACAAACAGCATCACCATAGAGAATGTTCATGGTGGTACCAAAACCAGGAATTCGTTTAGACAAAGTATCATTCTTTGTGGGCTTCCAGTTGCCAACAAAGGCATCATGAGCTGAAGGCTGACCCTTCTTTATTGGGTTCATCCACCTCCAAATTGCAGCCTGGAAAGCCATGGTAGCATTTTGTTCAATGTATTCGGGATGGTCCAAGAGATTTAGCTCGAGGGCTTCACCAATAGCTCCATAGTTGTAGTTCCTTGTTTTAAAAAAGCAAACGAGACGGTAGAAATCAAAACATGAAAGCAGATCAAGTGCCCTCTTTTAAAGATCTGAAATGAATATTGAATGAAAGAATATGTAGGTACCAGTAGATGGGCAAGGCACCACGACCATAATATTGAGCTCCAGGAGTGCATGGGTAGGTTAATTTGAAGTAGTCATCACAGTAATCTTGGCTGGGACTCATTTCCTTGTTATAGCAGAGACCCCAAGCCAATGGTCCGCCAGTGGCGACTCCATAACCGCCTGTTAATGAATTGATTGGTTATTTCTAACAATAACAACAACAAAAAGGGATTGCATGAATCCCAGATGTACTCACAAGAAGTTTTGCTGCCGACATGGCCAAAGAAAGCAGCAACTTCCTTCATCTGCATTTTCTTACCACCGGTGGTACCAAATCCAAGAGGCTGGAAAAGTGCTGCAGCATTGATGAAAGATCCATAATCCCAGAATCCCACAGCATGAGCGACGGGTGAGTTCCTCTTGGTGAAAAGGAGCTCAAATTGGTAGGTGTCGAGATAATCAGTAATTGTCAAATTACAACAAAATTTAGACAATTTATTACACTCCCAATCCTTGACACACATCTTGGTACCCTTCACCATCTTCACTATTGTCGGTTTCTTCTTGAACGACTCATTCTCATCTCCATTCACACAACCAATGATCGAAATCCCAATTATTACCAGCAAAAACAAACTCTTTTTCAACATCCCCATTCTTCTTCTGCAGCAAATTAAAGAGGAATATGAAATCCAATCAAATTGATCTCACATTTATCTAATTATAACAAGTAAAGAGTGAAAGTGAAGAGACAACAACTTACTTTGAGATGAGAATTGGGTATCAATTTCCTTTGAGCACAAAAAAATGCAAGAGTTAGATGTAGTATCTTTTTCAAGAAAAAGAGACAATGGTTGAGATTAGTTCCAATATGGAATGGAGGGTGGAGATTATCGGGACAGCCTGGATTTGGAATCAAGCAAACAATAGAAGCTGAACGCTGACCTACTTCAGCTAATGCCACTCCACCGACACCTTACCATTTTCATTTTTCTTTTTTTTTTTGCGTGTGTCTCAGCTAACCACAATTTACCTCTTTTTCTTTTTCATAAATTACAAACTCACATATATATATTTTTATCTACCTATATAGTAAATTTTCATATTTATATTCGAATTGCTTTCATATATATTTTTTTAATCGATTGTAGATGTACATAAAATAATTTTATAATATTTAGATACTAATTACTCCTATTAATTAATTAATGCAATATACATGTGTAATATTTTGTACGCTTAACTAATTATACTTTAAAAGAATGAAGCTCCTTAAAATATTGATTAATAAACAATAAATGATAAAAGTAATTTTATCAAATCACTCTTTGAATAAAATAAATATAATGTCTTGAAAAACCTAATACAAAAATAATTATAATTGATCATGCGCGTAAAACTTAGTAACTAAGTGCAAGATTATGTTTTGATTTAATAAAGTGGACAAATATTATGGATATTTATATTTGAACAGAAAGAGTAATAAATAATCATTTACTATTTTTCTTGTATCTAATAAAATTAACTAAAATAAATACAATATTCCACCAACCTAAATAGCTTATTCTCTGCCCTCGTTATGTAGTCTAACGAAAATGTAAATGTCTCTTTATTTTGAAGTCGTATGAGTAAGTGATTTAAGGCATTAAAAGTTAAACTTTAATTTGATCAACTGTGCATCTCTCTGACTCTATATAGCATATTGAAAAAAAAAAAAGTTGATATTCGATCAAAATTCTTAAAAGTTTATAAAAAGTAATTTGTGATAATTTTTATGGACTTTTATTTTGCAACTTGCATGAATTTGGATGTTGACATGATTTGAACTTATATGGTTGAATTTATAAAACGATAAATAGTTTTATTATTACTATTTCTATTTTTTACGAAAAACAAAATAAATTTTAAAGTTTTAGCAATTCAATAAAGAGAAAATGACCAAAATGGATGGATGAGTAACATTTTAGTTGATCCTTGATATATTTTGAAATGATCCTTAGGGGTCATTTGGTGTGAGGTATATAAGTTGTAATAATTTGAGATAAAATGTATAATTATTTTATCCCATGTTTAGCTAGAGGAATAAGGCAATCCGTGGACTATTTATCTCAACATTTTTGCCTTAGAGATGGGATACGTTATCCATGTGGAATAATTTATCTCAGACTAATTTATCCCGAGCGTAATTATTCTGGATAACATGTTGTCAACCAAACGACCTCTTAATGTATAACAAATGTATTAATTTTGGTCCTTAATATTTCACTTGATTGAAATGATCTTAATGTTTAGCAAAGTTTATTCACTTTGGTTTTTTACCCTAAACCCCAAAAACATCTTTATTGTCTTATTTGTTATTTTCAAAGAAAAATTTCATACATCTAACATCATTGTCTCGACTTTTTTTTTAAACTTTACTATTTTTTCTTGCTTGAAATATAAATTTTATTAGATCAAGGAGTAATATTTTAGGAATAAGAAAATAGTAAATTTTGTTGGAGAAAAAAAAAGATTTTATGAAGTTATTTTTTTTGGAGCTAATAAAAAAGATAACAAGTGTGAATTTTATTAACCATGTCGAGTCTATAATTAATTTTAATATATTTTTTAATAAATTTATTAGGTTTAAAATAAATGATCAAAATAAACATATTTTATTATACATAAAAATTATTTTAATCAAGTGAAATATAATAAGAACCAAAATAAACATATATTTGCTATACATTTAAGAATTATTTAGGCATTTTCTCATTCAATAAACTCGATATTCCGATTGATTTTGTGTGGAGGAAGCCAACATCTCTCTTTCTGTCGCAATCAAGCTGTAAGTTAACCCTTTTTGTTTCTCTCATCCCTTCCTGGATTCAGACGCTAAATCCCTTTTTAGTATTTTCATATTGTTTGATGGAAATGGAAATTGAAATCCTCTAGCACATTAGAAGGGAAAATGATGGTTATTCGATTTCTCTTAGTTATGTTTGTGGTAAGAGAGAACACTAAAGGCTAAAGCATAGGGCAAACGTCACTTAAATGGGAGAAAAGGTTACAATCAAAGTTTATTTTCGAGTGACTTTGTTAATTCTGTATTGAACTCGATTTAGTGAAAGAAGGAACATCCTTTTTCTTTCTTCGTCTAAGTGTGTGGGGTTGACTTAATTGTTTGGATTAATTGCGAAGGCCTTTCTTTTTTTTTTTTTCAATTTTATAAGACTTTGCTCTGTTTTTGGCCATGTTATCCAAAGTTTAAGGTCATTACTATTGTTTGGGTCCATAGGTAGTCTACTATAAAGTGTTTAACTAATTTATATATTTCAACTTGTTGTAGAAGTTAAGTTTTGCATGATTTCTTGGGAAATAGAAGGAGATCCTTATAAAATATGACTATTCTGTTATTCCTTGATTCAAGAGGGAAAATAATACTTATGATTTAGTCATCTTTTCCTACCCAAAAAGGAATAAAAGCTATGATTTGGTCATTTTTTGTTGAGGTTGTCTTTCTTTGTACAAGTAGGAGCATAGGAATCTGGGTGATCATGGTATTTATTAGGATTAGAGCTGACCCAAATTACTGCTTATTTCAGACAACCCAACCCAGCTTGTCACTTTTATCATCACAAAGAGTGTCTCTTGCTAAAAGAAGTTGGCTTTGGAAAAAATATCCTTCTTTTGCCGGGTGCATGTCTAAGTAGTAAAAACGGACAAGTGCAGTATACTGGAAAGTAATTTAAACCCAGGATCTCTCTCCCATCACTTCCACTGAACTAATAGGACAAGATATTGGCTTCGTATGCAGTGGTTGGAAAATTAGGGGGGAGATATTCGTGGGGAGAGACAAGAAGAGAGGAGGAAAAGGAAAAAGTTCCCAGAGAGTTAGATAAGAGGGAGGAACACTTTTTATTGAGTGAGAAGAAATATCTATGTTCCAATTAATGGTACAATTTGCCTTCTATGATAGAATATTTTCCAAAGATCATGCAGAAATTTGAAAGAAAAAGTCCAAGTATAAACTTGTCTCTCTAGAAATGTCAAATTGATCCAAGTATGGGATATAGGAAGTTGATTCTTCTCTTTTGTGATTCAATGCAACATTTGAGGGGAAATAAGCTTCTAAAACCAATTGAACAATACCACATCGATACCAGAGGAGAAAAATCCATTCAATAGTTTCTATGACTCTTGGCTAGGTTTCCATACTCAATAGATTATCAATTGTACTGTGAGGTAGTGACAAAGGTCAAAAAAGGTGATATTTTAACTCAGAAGTCTTCTTTTGCTCTGATCTTTTTAAGAGCCTGTTTGGATTGTCTTTTGGCTTATCCTTATAAGCCAAAAGTGTAACTTATGGCTTATTTTCATCAAGCGCCTAAAAGCGCTTTTTTAATTTTTATTTTATTCAAAAACAATCAAAGTGCTTAGAAGCTATTTTGGCTAAAAGACTTATAGTAAGCCAATCCAAACAGGCTTTGAGACTAATCAATGTTGTAGCCAAAACTAGACTCTTTCAGATTGTTTATTTGTTTAAATATGTTTGAAGTCAACAATAGAAGGTGAATTGGGTACAGTCTCTTGCTTTTCTTCACTAAGTTATGATCTCAAAAATTTATATAGTGATGAAGTCAGTCATAGATCTGGACTTTTTGCACAGACTTGTGTTTGTTTTGTGTACTTTGTTTGAACTATGGATTACTCTGTGAGTATTTCTTCATCTTTGCTTATGTTTTAGTTTGTATTTTTTGTTCCTTACTCTGTGTTAGAATCTTTGTCTTTGTTCATTACCCTGAAGCTAGACCTGATCATCTTAAAGTTGAAGTTTATATTTTCCTCTTATAATAGATGGAGAAACTTTTATCTTCTCTCGTGTTCAATGGTTCTATTATAGAAGCCATCACTGAAGCCAAGCAGCAGAAGAAGCTTTTTGTAGTTTTTGTTTCAGGTAAATGATTTCTAATTCTCTGCAATTTTTTAATGCTATAAATTTCACTAATGTGTACTAAAAAGAACTCGAGGTAAGATAAATTTGGCCTTTGGTTGATGCTGCACCAAGGTTAATGACATAGAATAACAGTAGGTTCCTAAGTAGCTCGGCTGGACTCAAGGGTAACTACTAGTCAGACTCAAGATAAGTGTTCTTGAAAACCTGGGGAAGCATATTCTTTCACTTAAACAAAAAGGGGAGCCCTTGATTACAACTTAGTCTGTTCATCCAGAACATTATGTATTATGTATATTCCATGTTGGCTGAAGGATAGAAGATATGCTGATGGGATAGGCTGCTTTGGTTGCACCCTTTACAGACATCACTGAAGCCTTTGCTTAATTTTGAAAGAATTTTATTCTGTATGCTTAAAAGAAAGGGCAGTTCGGTGCAGAAAGTATCCCACATAGTAGGTTTTTGGGGAAGGTAACACCAAATTTTATTCACTATGCAGCTTTTCATAATTGACTGTTGGTTAAATATATAATGCAATTAAATACAAATTATTAGAAAGAACCCATGATGAAATATGGGCCGGACCCCAAATTCAGTATGCAGCCTTATTTTGTTGTTCTAAGTCTCGCTGGAACTGTGATTCTGGTCTGCGGACACCACTAGAGTAGTTGCTAGAGTTTTTTGTTGCTTCCTCACTCTAACAAGAAGTCCTCCATTTGGTTCTGATCTCAATTCCGAGCCTCTCCCTTCAATCTGAATAGTTTTATGCTCGATCTCTGATGTCAGAGCCTTACTTATCTGGATAACAAAAGGTCAAATTGCTGGTTTCATTTTCTGATTTAGTGAGTTCCGGTGAATTATAGCATTTTCTATTTCATACCGATGATATATGAGGATTTTCAAAAGAATTATTTGTTGATTTTACAAGAATCATTATAAGAATTTAGTAACCATTTTGTCAGTTCTGTTTTTCTGCTTTATCTTCAGCATATGTTTCTACAAATATTTTTGTATTTCCTACTTCAGTCTTTCTCTTTATGCCTTTTTTGGTGCTTTAGAAAGAGGAGAATAGGACGTACTGAGAAATCACTCCTATGCTTAGGAGATAATGAGTCTTTGGACTTGTCATTCTAATTGTATTTCTTTCAAATTTGTGTCCTAGGTGGCAATATTGAATCTAACCAATTGGAAACATCTACTTGGCTGGACACAAGAGTAGGTTTATCCTTATGCTTCCTAGAATGTTGCTAGATATGATGTTTTCAGCCCTTTGATAGTAAGTTCACTTTCTCATCTTTCTTCTAATTACTCAGGTTGCTGATTCAATATCAAAGTATTGCATTTTGTTGCACATCCTAGAAGGAAGTACTGATGCCAGATACTTCTCAGAATTGTGTATCCTTTACCCTGTGCCAAGTTTCTTCCCCCATTTCTTCATTATTTGAGATACTCTAATCTTCGTTTAATTTCTTTTGTTTTTCTACGCATCCCTCTGTCGGTGCAAGGAGTTCTCTTTCCTTTGTCTGTTAACTGACTCAGTCTGAGAGGGTAGGGATCTTTTACTTCTAGGGTCACCATGGAGCTCACACTGGATAACATAAACAAAGATTTTTAGGACCTAATTTATGGAGATTTTCTAGCTGAAACTTCGAGCAGAGGTGGCAGTTAGATGAGTTGGTCTACAAAATAAGAGAACTAAAACTATTTTTGGGGCAGGTGTAGAATAATTGTGTAACAAATACCAACAGATACAAGTGGTGCAAGGGTCTCCCTTCTGTCTAACACAAGAACATGCATCATCTTGCTGGCGAGTTCCCAAGTTAACTGGGTCAACGTCCATACTGACTAGTTTTTTATATCAATTATACATTTTGATTGGTTACAGAGTGGTGGTTGGGTCTATGTTGTTTGGGGCGGAGTACTAGCCAGTTAAGAATACTCACATTCAAAAGATAAGAGTTGCGAAATGAGGATGTTAAGGTGGAAGTGTGGACGTACTAGAAAAGATAAGATTAGGAATGAAGATATTCGGGACAAGATGAGAGAAACGAGATTGAGATGGTTTAGGCATGTGAAGTGGAGATGTGCAAATGCGTAGTAAAGAGGTGTGAGTGGTTAGCTTTGGTGGGCTTAAGAGGGGTAGAGGTAGACCATCGGCCGAAGAAGTATTTGGGAGAGGTGATTGGACATGTTTTTACACATCTTTAGCTTACCAAGGACATGACGTTAAATATTGGGATGTGGACCTTGCCGATTAGGGTAGAAGGTTAGCATGTAGTGAACATAGTCTTGATATACCTTGCGGGGTAGGCTTGGTGTTAGTTTTGGTAGCATTATACTTGTAGTTTCTCATCCTATCATTTCTATTACTATCTGCTGTTTCTCGTGCTTTAGTTATCACATTATATATCTGCTGTTATTGTTCTTTGTTCTCTGAATGCATTGTAATGCTTTCCCAATTATTTGCTGTGTGCTCTTTACTTTTGTATCTCTTTTTTCATCGCTTGGGCATACTAAGGTTTGCATACACTCTACTTTTTGCAGATCCCAATTGAGGGTTTATACTGGGTATGTTATTGTTTGAATAATCATATTGAGAAAAAGAAAGAAGAGGAATAGACCAGCTTGATTTTCGTCTTGATGAAGTGTATTGAGTAGGCAGTTGTGTCTTTAACATGGTGAGGCTTAAATTGTGCATGCTAGATATACTAAAGAATTTCTAGAGCGCTGGCACATCAGAGGAGAAACAAGAAGCAGAAATGGTGGTATGACTCCTTGCTTGTATGTGGTTTTTTAGGTGGGAGAGAGATGCGAGATTCTTTGAAGACAAAAAAACTTTTTAAGTTTAACTAAATTTCATTAGTGAAGCTGAAGAAGTGATTGACTGGATAGGATCTCCTTTGGAATAGATGGATATACTTTGCTCCTGACCTGTAAATACTTTTGGTCACACCTTAATCAATAAAGAGAAACAATTGATGCAAGAACATTGAAAGAGGAAATGATGACTTGTGTAGTAAATAATTTTGATAATACTTTCTCCTGTGTGCTAACTTGGGTGGCCGTTCAGCACAAGGTTTGGTAGATGAAAAATTTCAGGTGCATAAATGTCGAAGTTATTTCCTGTAACTGGGCATAATGTACTTTTCTTTTCACCTTATCTTTGTATGCATATTTGAATGAATCTTGACCTTTCGGGGTTGCCCAATGGTTTGGACTTGGGACTTCCATTTTGGAGGTCTCAAGTTCGAAACCCCTCTAGCGAAAGCAAGGGGTTTGCCTTCTGGGTCGAGCTCGTAATACCGGAATTGCCTCGTGCGGGTTACCTCTCCCGTGTGATTTGCGAGCTATTGTACAAGAGGAGGGATTTCCCTATGCACACCCAAAGGGTAGCGGTGTGGATTTCCTTGTCTTCAAAAAAAAATAAAAATAATCAAATGAACCTTTGTCCAGTGTGGAGTGATTTGTAGTTTCCAGGGACTAGTGTATCTTCTTTAATTGGACTTTCAGTATTTGAACGTCGAAGAGACAAAGACAATGGGAGAAGTAGCAAAAATGTTGAAGCATGTCGAGTGTCCAAAGTGCAAGTACTTCAATATGTATTAGAAATGCTCCTCTCTTAGTAAATGTATAACCTGCTTTAATATGAAAACTAAGGATTTCAGTAGTTACTGTGATCGACAATGAGAATGTTTGTGAAGCCATTGAAAACTTTTTGAATTTTTTTTGGTTGATGAGTCCTAACTCCTAAAAATGGGAAATCTTGCTATCAATGTCATGCTGGCGATTTGCACTTTTCATCTAGATTTGCCCTTACATGAGCTACATAGATCCACAGAAGGCTGTCCCTTGTATTACAGCAATTGGATACAATGGTGTTCAACTATGGCAACATGGTATTGTCAGCTTAATCTATTGTTTGGTAATAAAAAACATGTTATGATTAGTTGTTTGAGATGTAACTGAGTTGTTGCATCTCTTTCTTGTTTCTTAATTATGTATCTAATTTTCAGGGGGTTTTATTTCTGCTGATAATTTTGCATCTAGCCTTGAGAAGGCATGGTTAAGTCTTCATATTCAGGTATTTCTTATTTCATAGACGTGTTCTCTATGTAATTTTAATTCGGTGCTGGAGACATGATTTGATTTTCCTGATCTTGCTCACAATAGCTGTGATGAATAGTTTTACTAGGAAGACTACTAGCTTTATGTTGAGCAATTGCTACACTTGTGTCTTGCGTCGGATAACTACATACCTAGTGAGTCCCACAAGTGAGGTGTGGGTAAGGTAAGATGTACATAGACCTTGTTCCTACCTTTGTGAGGTAGAGAGGCTTTTACCGACAAACCCTTGGCTCAAAAAGGAAGATATTCGAAGCAGGGTTAGGAGAAAATTATGGAACAAAATATCAAGATATAAAGCAAATGAAGATGAGGCTAACCCCCAGCCTCTCCCTAACATGTCAGTTCAACCATTGTTGGCAAGATGGGTGCTCTTGCCTAAGTTTTTCTGTGTCATTTTCTTTACTCTGCCCCTGTAATCAAAAGGATAGTGAAGAATGAAAAAGTCCCTCATTGTTGGGAATGGATTGGTGGGTTGTGTAGATGGACTTGAGAATCCTTCCCTCGTGAGCTAACTTTTGGGGTGTGATTTAGGCCCTGTACCTAATTTTACCAGGTATCGTAGCAGAACCCATCTCGCCTAATGTTGACCCTTGGACATGAGGTAGGGTGTTAAAGAATGAAAAAGTTCCACATCGGTGGTTAATGAGATGACAGGTCTACTTGTAAAGCTCGGGCAATTTTGCTCCCCTTGAGCTAGCTTTTGGGTAGTGAGCTAGGGTCAACACTTAATTTTACAAAGGAAAAATGCAAAGGTTGGATTACATTTTGCTAGCCGTCCGCTGTATTACCGCGACTGCTGGCACAGAGTTAGCCGATGCTTATTCCCCAGATACCGTCGTTGCTTCTTCTCCAGGAAAAGAAGTTCACGACTCGTGGGCCTTCTACCTCCACACAGCATTGCTCCGTCAGGCTTTTGCCCATTGCGAAAAATTCCCCACTGCTGCCTCCTGTAGGAGTCTGGGCCGTGATCTCCTCTCGGACCAGCTACTGATCATCACCTTGGTAAGCTATTGCCTCACCAACTAGCTAATCTGACGCGAGCCCCTCCTCGGGTGGATTCCTCCTTTTGCTCCGTAAGGTGTTGGGTTAAGTCCCGCAACGAGCGCAACCCTTGTGTTTAGTTGTCATCGTTGAGTTTGGAACCCTGAACAGACTGCGAGTGATAAGTTGGAGGAAGGTGAGGATGACGTCAAGTCATCGTGCCCCTTATGCCCTGGGCGACACACGTGCTACAATGGCGGGGACATCGCAATCCCGCGAGGGTGACCTAACCCCAAGACCTGTCCTCGGCTGCAACTCGCCTGCATGAAGCCGGAATCGCTAGTAATTGCCTGTCAGCCATACGATGGTGAATTCGTTCCCAGGCCTTGTACACACCGCCCATCACACTATGGGAGCTGCCATGCCCGAAGTCGTTACCTTAACCGCAAGGAGGGGGATGCCGAAGGCAAGGCTAGTGACAGGAGTGAAGTTGTAACAAGGTACCCATACTGGAAGGTGCGGCTGGATCACCTCCTTTTCAGGGAGAGCTAATGCTTGTTGGGTATTTTGGTTTGACACTGCTTTGTTCACTTATACATCTTATTACTTCATAAACCTTGGTTGCCTTAATATATTCAATTTGAGGCTGAAATAATCCATTTAGATTTGGGTTTAAGCTCATGGATTTGCTGTTTAGTATGTTCGGAAGCACTGTATTTCCTTCATACTCGAGGCATACAGTGTTGTCTACTTCATGATTTTGGGCTGCTCCACTTAGTTTTATGTTGACCAATAAATTGTTTCGATCTCCCCTTGGTTCTTTGTATCAATTATTTATGTTTAACTGCAGGATACAACAGCTACTTTCTTGACTGCTGCACTTGCTTCAAAGAAGGGGCTTGTATCTGGAGCTTCTTCTGTAACATCTGAAGTAGAGAGTTCTTCAAGTACTCAAGTTTCACCAGCTCAGGCAATGGCACATATACAATCTCCAATGGCTACACCATCTAAAAACTCTCAGATAGTAGAGGGAGAGGGTTGTGGGCGTGCTGCTACTGTAAATTACATTTACTCATATTTAGACCACTGCTCATTATTGTCCAGCACAATAGTTAAATTTAGCTACTTTGCAGGAGATAGATTCCTCGGTGATTGACATGGCTTCTCATGGATCAGCAGATGCTTTTGAATCTAGAATTGGTGAATTCAATGATTCTACCACTGTGATCACAACAGCAGAAAAGTCACTTGATCTTGTAGAGGTAGATTCAACCAAGGCTAAAGATGAGTGTTCAGTGTCAAAAGAGAATCCTGGTTTGTGTGATCGACAGTTGGACCCTAGTGATGAAGCTCCTGGAGAGATTGCCAATAAAACAGGGAAAGATCCCGAGATAAATATAGTTGAAGATGCAACTGCTGAGAAAGCAGATTTTTCAGATGAATTTTCAAATACATTTTACGATGTTTATTTAAACATTAGATTACCCGACGGTTCAAGTTTACAAGTGAAGTTTCTCTCTATGGATACTTTAAGGATGGTCAAGAACTGTGTTGATAAAAACCAAACGAGCAGCATTGGTCATTATGATCTAGCAGTTCCTTATCCTCGCAAGGTTTTTGGTGATGAAGGTAATTTTTTTTATCAAGTAAAAGTATTTTCATTCATAGACATGACCAAAATGGCCGTATAACTATATCGAAAGGTCAAGACTCTACAAAATATGGTACTTTGCAAATCTACCCAATCCTCTATACAACAAGGAACTTTCTGCTTTGTTGAATTAGGTCTTTAGGCCTAACTCACACCCGAAAAGCTAGCTCAAAGGGAGGAGGATTGCCTAAGCCTTATAAGGAGTCCACCCATCTCATTAACCACCAATGTGGGA
>JAPFFP010000113.1:24162768-24175805 GCA_026153255.1 Solanum medicagineum
ATACATAGAAGTACAAAAACACTATATGAAGTTGATATATATATATATATATATATATATATATATATATATAAAATCTTATGATCTTATATATTATATAAAAATCTAAAATTAAAAAGTGTTAAAGAAAGAGGACATCTTTCTAAATAATGATGTCACAATTAGAGGTTATAATTTTTTTTAAAATTAGCTATCCATTCTCATTCAATATTTCTAGCAATAGTAGTTCACATACTTTTTTTTTTAATAATTATATTATTCGAATTATTTGAAATAATTCTTTTTTAAAAATATACTTTTCATCAAAATGAAAAAAGTATTCTTTTCATATTATTGCAATGAGGTCAATTTTTGGATCTTATATTATTGCAATAACGACTTTATTTATTTATATTTTACGTAACTTACTGAATTTTACTTACACAATGCCCGTTAATAACCAGCTAATTGTGGGGTAATGATTTGTTTGTTATTATCATTTAAAGTCAAATAAGTTGTTAAAGACAATAGGAAGATTAGTGGAGTTACTTTAGAACCGAATAATTAGGAATAATAGGCGTGTTCTGTTATTAGTAATTTTTATCTATTTAAGAACTTTTATAATTAAGAAATAAAGAGCATATCCACTCGAAGATTACTTTCCTTTATTGATGCTTTCGATTTCTATATTAGGGAGATGAAGTCCTCTCTAATCTACTATTGTCAAGATGACCTCCTTGTCACTACTATTTACGAAATCATCCTTGTTTCTCAACACAAAAATCTTACTACACCAATTTAACTTTCTGCATCCGCAATGTAGATGTTTAGCCTTGGAAAGAAAGATGAAGCATATCAATATTGAAAGGATGCTAGAAACTCTCATCGAAGAACTCGGAGTTTTTGAGCTTCAACAATTGAGCGAGAGCTTGCAAGCAAAAATAGAGGAACTTGAAGTTATGGCAAAGCAACAAATAGTGCGTGGTTGTGCATTCCCGTCCATGAAATTATGCATGCACTCATCCATAAAAGTAACTCGCAAAAATCGAATGGAAACATATTTATACTTACTGATGCCTTCTAAGCAGAGAAAAGAATTCAGCAATGTTGATTAATAATGCCTTTGTGCAAAATTGCATTTACCCGAAATAAGACCTTAAAGCTTATCTCTTCATTGCTTGGAAGCAGAAGGCAGGTTTAGTCATGGAAAGAAAGACGAAGCCTATCGACATCGAAAGGATGGTAAAATTCCCATTGAAGAACTTGGAGTTCTTGAGCTTCAACAATTGAGTGAGATCCTGCAAGCAAAAATGAAGGAACTTGAAGTTGTGGCAAAGCAACAAATGGTGCGTGGTTGTACGTTCATCCATGAAATTATACATGCACTCATCCATGAAAGTAACTCACAAAAATCGATTTGAAACATATTTATACTTCCTGATGTCTTCTAAGCAAAGAAAAGAATTCAACAATGTTGATTAACAATGCCTTTGTGCAAAACTGCATTTACCAGAAACACAACCTTAAAGCTTATCCCTTCATTGCTTGGGAAGCAGAAGAAAGGTTTAGCCATGGAAAGAAAGACGAAGCATATCAACATAGAAAGGATGCTAAAAACTCCCATGGAAGAACTTGGGGTTCTTGAGCTTCAATAATTGAGCGAGATCCTGCAAGCAAAAATGGAGGAACTTGAAGCTGTGGCAAAGCAACAAATGGAGCGTGGTTGTGCATTCCCATCCATGAAATTATACATGCACTCATCCATGAAAGTAACTCACAAAAATCAATTTGAAACATCTTTATACTTCCCGATGCCTTTTAAGCAAAGAAAAGAATTCAACATTGTTGATTAATATGCCTTTGCGCAAAACTGCATTTACCAGAAACAAGACCTTAAAGCTTATCCCTTCATTGCTTGGGAAGCAGAAAAAAATTTTAGTCATGGAAAGAAAGACGAAGCATATCAACATCGAAAGGATGCTAAAAACTCCCATTGAAGAACTTGGAGTTCTTGAGCTTCAACAATGGTGCGAGATCCTGCAAGCAAAAATAGAGGAACTTGAAGTTGTGGCAAAGCAACAAATGGAGCATGGTTGTGCGTTCCCATCCATGAAATTATACGTGCACTCATCCATGAAAGTAACTCGCTACAATTGATTTGAAACATGTTTATACTTTCTGATGCCTTCTAAGCAAAGAAAGGAATTCAGCAGTCATCTGATGTTGATTAACAATGCTCTTGTGCAAAATATCATATGTCATAAACAAGACCTTAAAGCTTATACGTTCATTGCTTTGGACTTATTTCCTTGTCACTGTGACACTTTCAGAAGAAACACATACAGGGTTCTTAGGGTTTCTATTTGTGAGTGAGAATGGACAGAGGGCTAGAGCATCGTTAAGTGGTTCAGCGACAATCTCTTTGTTTACTAGTGTGTGTCTATATATAAAGAGAGAGAGATTCACTAATACAATGGTGTATATTTGATATTGAATATACAAATACATGAAATCGTTAAAAGTCAACAATCAAATTGAAAATATGATCATTATAAATTAAATCTCTAGCGATGTTTAAAGTTTCGATCATTATAACTCCTTGCAACGATCATATTTTCATGTCATTAATTATTCTGATTATTCAAAGAGGTACTTACGAAAGTGACTATAGTTTCGGATTAATACAGTTGGATAGCTATAAATAAGATAATTATTATTTATAACTAACTTGTAATTGGCTATCCAACTGTATCTAAATATATTCATTGTGTTTGGTAGTTTTATTCTAATATACATATGCTATTTTTAGGTAGTTACTTTAAATGTAGTATAATATTTAATATAGTGTATGAATTGTATAACAATATCTTTTTAAAAAGAACATTTAACATAATATCTCAATCTTAGAACTATGAAATTTCACAATCTTTTTTTCATAATAAACATGAGAATTGCACTATAAATTTTCTCTCTTCTTCATTGATTTTGTTGTATCACTTTCTATTACTTGTGCGATATTGATATTAATGTATTTTGATAATGAATACATTCTAGTATACTCAAGTACATAGATATAAATATATAATATAGTGAACAAAAAATAGACTAACAGTACATGATACAAATGTAAAACAAGGAACTAATTAATAGCAAAGAGACGTAACTTAATTATACTCCGTAATTACAATTGTATAACTGCAGCCGATATCTATAGTTTTGTTTGCTACGTATATTTTGGTGTTATATTTCGCTTGCCAATATACATACAAGTAAGTATAACCAAATCCTTTATATATAGTTATAAATTTTTCATAACTTATACAAATCATGTATCAACAAATAATATTTAAATAACTAACAATTATGTATTTTCCATAGCTTATACAAATCAAATGTATCAATAAATTATGTACAAATAACTGCGATAAACATATACAAATTTTGAATTTTTACAATTAGAAACCAAATTATACAAATTCTTGTAAAATTAATCAAACTATAGCCACATTCAATAAGTAACCGAAACTATAGATAGAATAAATAATAACCATTGGATATTTGTCATTTCAAGCAACTTATCCAAAAAAAAAAAAATTATATTCATTTGGATTTCATAATCAATTACAAAAAATTGAATCATGACATTACCAAAAATAGACTAATTCATTTTTTGACATTATATATATTTAATACAAATAAATTATAGCACGTACAAATATGAAAATTATTAGAAACCTCTGAATAAATTAGAAAGTGTGCATCTCTTGTGTTTTAAGTTATTCTTTAATATTTCTCAATTGCTTATACTTGCTCTGCTCTTTCTTCATTGACAGATCCTTCATACTTTAAAATTTTAATTTGTTAAAATTTAGTTCAGGTCAATTTAATTACAATACTTCTATTAGCTACTACGTTTTCTTGATCTCTCTTTTGTGTTTTTCATAAGATCAAGATTTATCACAACACAATAAATATAATTTATTTCATAAATAACTCCGAGAGTGATAAACATACACAATCAGTGGATGTGATGCAATAAATAAAATTGCTTTTCTATTAATCTAAGGTTTTAGTTTTGAGCTTTGAGTATGGAAAAATCTTTGTTAGGGAGCGATTTTCTTGAATGAGCCCTATATTGCACGAATTTGAATTAATCAAGCTCTAATACGAATGGTGCATATTTAAGAATTGAGATGCCCAACATAATAGGATTAATTATTAATTAGGTTTAAATTTTATGATACATGATTAAATATATTTCATCTTTAATTAATTACAATGTATATTTTTCATTTGTTTGTGTAGAAAATATACTATATTAAAAAACCTATCCTCAACTATAGAGTAACAATATAAAATTAATATAACACATTGATAATTGCACGCATAATTGTTAATCATTTGATTTAAGTTATGAAAATTCATAATTCTTTTTTAATTATGGGCTCATACACTAAAGTTCTCGCCATGATCATAATATGGTAAAATTAAACTTGAAGCTTTCCATATAACAACTTAATCCTGGAGCTTATAAGCTCTGCTTTCATATGGACATGAAAAATGGGATGAATTCAAATATATACAATAAACTAATTACTTTATAATATATATAGCTCTCTTTCATATACATGAAAAAATAGCCGAAAATTGTAGAATATATACATGACTATAATATAACTTGCAAAAAATCATAAAAAGTATACATTAACTATATAATGTAGATTACCTATACATGCGCTATACACTGAATATACAATAAGATACACTCAAAGCTGATATAGCTTGATTATATATGAAATGCACTAATTATACATGCACATACATCAAATGATTATTTTGGTAATTATTTTAGCTGAACGGCCATGACCTGTAATTGTCCTTTAAAAAATCTTGTCCCAATTCTACCTTATAACCAGTTGGATTGGACCAATTTCACGGGTTAAGTCCATTTTTACATCTCTACTTAGTTCAAACAAAAATAAAAGTCAACTTCTATTAATATATTACGATTACTAGAATGTATACGCAATCGATTTATGAATTTATTGTTATTCTATGTAGGTCATTATTGAAATTTTTTTTATAATTTAATGATTCGCTATAACTTTTACCAGACAAAAGAGGCAACAAATATTTTGATAAGACAAGATTTCAAGCTAACAATAAATAGTAAATCCCACATTTTTGTCAATTTCACTCCATCCTATCAAGACACCGCTTAGAGAAGATCAGAAGGGAAAATTATTTAGTAAAATCATATCAACATCTACTTGTAATAAGTTAAGCTCATTTTAGTGACCTTGTTACAATCACAACTCTATTAGTGATCATTATTGTCTATATATAAAATATTTACATGCACACACATGTATATATTAACCTTTTTGTGATAAAAAGAAGTTTTCACAGTAATTAAAATTAATTTTGTGTATGTATTTTTTATCGAGCCTAGTATGAAATCATCATTATTACACGTTTATTCTTGGTCTGGCGCTGATCTAGCGAGCCTTTTTAGCCACCTATAATGCAACTTACCTGCTGAAGATCGTTACGTAAGTAACACATGCTCCAAAGCAGAATTCGTTTGGATCCTCCACGATTGTGATGCATTTTGTTTAAATATATTTTTCTTTTATAATATATTTCAATACTCCTTAATTATTATTTTTCTAATAACTCTTAATATATAATTTTCTCTTATCATTATATGAATTTCTTAATTTTTAAATAGATTCTTCTCTTATTATATATTTTAGGACCCCTTAATTTTAAATATTACAAAAAATAATTTCACTGATAATCTTAAAAATAAGAAATAATATTTTTTTTTTAATTTATAAAATACTAATAAATAGTAACAAATTTGCCTCACATATTCTTGCAAAGGAAAGTGGTTGATTTGATGCTCTCCTGAAAGAGCCAAAATAGCTGCGGATGCAGAGTTTGCACTACCCTGCTTCCGTCCCCTGTCTCACCTTATTTTCCTAGACGTTATTATTTGGTCACTAACGATTTAATTAGTCATTATTTCCTTCTTTGAAAAAACTCTATAAAAAAAAAGTATAGATAGAAAAAATAAAAAAAAATAAGATTTAAAATATTAAAAAAAATCAAAAGAATATGATGCAGTAAAATTATTTTTTTTTTTAATGCGAATTTTCAAATTTAAGTCATGAGGGTGATATAATGTTTAAGTTGGAATCATTTTTTCCGAAGGGACTGATGCGAATCCGGAATAAAGGAATTGAAATTGGAAAAAGAAAATATTGATAAAAAATCTTTATCAAAGTTTTTTTTGTTTAAATCGTGTGGTGTTAGGCTGAAATCTCCGCGACTGAAATATCTCTCCACCTCCTCTCTCTCTCTCTCTCTCTCTAGATTATCTCCTCGCCATTTTGTTGGCTCTCTTTCTCTCTCTCATATTTGCTCGCTTGCTCCACCATTGGCTTATCCTCCTCCTCCCTAATTTCTCTCAATTCCACAATCGCCGCTCTGAATGCGAATCATCTTTTTATTCTCTTCACTCCCTGTAATTTTACTCTCTCCGGCCGAATATGTTTATGTATCTGTTGCATCTTCGTGTTTTCAGACGAACGAGTTTTTGTTCCGGTTGGCTTGATTTTTCTTAACCGTATAATTAATTCTTCTCTACTGTGTACCGATGCTTGTGAATAGACATGGCTTCTGCTACTTCATTGTCAGGTAATCAGTAATCACTACACGTTTGCTAATTTTGTTTCGTCGTGTGAAAATGGCGTGTTTATCAATTGATAGATGCACCTTAATTGCGCTAAGGCTAGCTATTTAAGTTAGGTAAGTCTATTTCTTTCCACTGCTAAATAATTTGTGTTGTAAGGGCAAAGTAGAGGTTTAAGTAGCTGGAGGTTCACTGAATCTACTAATTTGTTTGTGGAGCTAACGTGAATGATTTGTGAACGGGAATGGCATGTCAATCAATTGATACATGCACCTTAGCTGGGAATCTAGTCAAGCTCGGTTATTTAAGTTATGTGAAGTCTATTTCGTTTGTTTTCATTCCATTTTTGAATAATTTGTTCCAAGGGTAAATTAGAGGTTTTGAGTAGCTGGAAGTTGACTAAAATTACTCGTGGAAAACGGTGGAGCTGACGTGTGAATCTGTTAAAAATTGAATTTTGCAGTTTCTGTCGAATGTGTGAATATATGTAAGTCTTGGAAAGGAGATGTGAGTGGTAGACTCGACTGTAGTGTGTTATCTTGTGCCTGGAAGGCGCCAAGGGCCTTGACTGGGTCCCTTGCAAGCACAGCTCATCCTTCTCAGTGTTCCTTTACTCCTTTTGGGCGATATGGAAGAAGAGATCGTATCCGCCAATGTGTAAGTTCACTTGCCTCCCAAATTACAGTGTCTGAAATTAATTGCATTGACTGTAACTTGTTCACGTTTTTCCTGTGATTGTAACTTGTTCTGGTGAGTCAGAGGATTGATTTTCTATGAATTGGTCTCTTTTTCTCTTTTGCTTTTGTTTATGGTTAAAGGCTGAGTGGTTGATAGCCCCGGTCTTGAAAACCGGTATAGTTTTGATCAAAGAACTATCGAGGGTTCGAATCCCTCTCTCTCCTTTTTTGCTAATTGAAAAGTTTTTTTTTACTATCGAGGGTTCGAATCCCTCTCTCTCCTTTTTTGCTAATTGAATATATTTTTTTCTTTAGTGATTTTGCCCACTCTGCTATCCGAAAGAAAAGGGAATCGCTCGGCTATCTCACCTAACCAAGACAGAAAAATAGATTAGATATAAATTAGACGCCTGAACCATGATATGAAATAAGTCGTTTAAGTCTAAATCCAATTTAAAAAATTCAAAAGCGGTAAATGCGCAATAGTTGACGCACCCGACGATCTTATTCTACATTTTATGTCGTTATATTAACAGCCTTTGCTTGGGGGTGTGTAGGAAATTGGTGTTAACTGCTGCAGGTTGCATCCGTTTATGAATACATAGTCTTTGTGCAATTTTAGTCTTTTATATTCCGTTACTTATCTATGGAACATATGGAGGAATCTGAGAATCCAATTTAGAACATCAAGGCAATGGATGAAGTTGCACCAGTGCTATCAAAAGCGAAAAGCGCAAAAAAGCTCTAAGGTTTGTTGGGGCTTTAAGTGATATATTGAGAAAAGGCGCAACTGGAGAAGACATACAAATATATATATGTTTAGTCTAAGACTAATAATTAAAAGCAGGGATAACAAAATATATAGACAAAGAAATTGATTGTTTTAACGATAAAGTGAAATATTAATGGTTTAGCGTCGCCTCTTTAGGAAATGTTCATTCACAAGGAAGAGTATGTCTTCGAGCCTTGACAACAACACTGAAGCACACATCAAGCGAGGCAAAGTGCTCAATGCATTTTGAGCCTCGCTTCAGGGCTTAAGCGTGCCTTTGATAACACTGAGTTGCACATGGTTTATACAGACTCACTTTAATGTCCTTGATACGCATTATGGGACATTTCTATATAGCTCAACAACCTTCCACATGTAACTCGATTTTGAGTTCATGTGGACTTGAATTCAGACTTACAGATGTAAGATGAACTTAGTAAAGGTTGAGTTTGATATCGCATGAAGGATTTTAAGCATCTAACTCGAAAGGCTAAGGCAATGAGTAGAGTTGCTCAAAATCTTTAGACATCTTTGAATGTCTTTAAACATCCTAGATAAAACTTTTTCCATAACTCAGTAGAACAGTTCATATGCTCATTTGAATATTTATAGATTACATATGTATATCAGTTAAAGTTTAGTTTGTTCTATTCATTTTTGATAAGTAGTTGGTTTGATTCTTGTTCTTTGTTAATATGTGAAGGCCGACTTGTAGAGCTTGACTGCAGTAGTTCTTGATATACGTTTCAGAATTTATGTCTAGATAAATCATGTTCTCTTTCCCATTCCATCCACCCGTTATCTAAAACATTATGTTCGGCAAGCTAAACAAGTTTAGCAAAGAATTTTTCTTATAAAAAGTATTGCTTAAGCCAACTTATGCGTTCCTCTAATATTCGACTAGGTACCTACTACCTCTCACTGGTAAAGTTACTGTGTAACTCTACCAACCAATGCATAAATAGATGGAAAAAAATCGCTTAGCGTATTTCAACAGGTTACTTGGCGAGCTTTTTCATTTATTTCTTGTTGTCAAAGCATGAACATTTATTTAGACCTTAGAGTAAGCCTTTAGGAAAGGTGCGATTTGTATAGGGCCACTTATGTGCTATCTATTAGAAGATTGATACCTGATTATTGAAGTATACATTTGGATTATGCAATCATCTATTTCTAGTGCAGCCTTTGGTTTTTTCTGTTTAAACCTAGCTTGGCTTGATTAATGAGGTGAGAAAAAGTAGAAAAGAAGATTCTGTATCTTGAAAATTTCTTTTGTTGGTTATAAATTATCAGTGGACCTTAGTAGAGTGGAGTGTATAACAAGAACTCATATATTGTACCTTAACCAAATTAGAATTGAGGTGCAATTGTTTCAAAGTTTCTGAATATAAAGTATCTGCTCTTCTTTGGTACTTATTCCTAACATAGCCTAGAGCTAAATGTCATAGAGATTCATAAAATGACACGTACTTTAGAAAAATAGAAATGGGTCTTCTGTGGCAAATACATGTATAAGCCTTTGATTTTGGACCGTATCAAGTTCCCCAAAACCCTTTTCTCCAGAGCTGAGTCAAAGGACTTAATGAGAATGAGTTTAAGCTTAATTCACATGACATGCATATTTTTCTTTGAGCATACTTGCCATATGTATTTTCTGAGAAGTTATACATAAAGGATTATAGTTGATTTTCTTGAGAAGCAATGTTATATCTATCACAATCTTTATCTTACTAGTTTTTAATTGTGGCAGCGATGTTATACTTCTGATATGGATGAACGGTATCCTGTTGAAGTTCTGCGAGGGGTGCCTGGCTCAATGCTTCTAGTATCTGCTTCTAGCAAATGGAAATTGTGTTGCTCTTTATCATTTTCTTCAGAGTCATATGCAGAGATATCTCCTGAAAGTTTGTGGCAGGTTTGTGATCCTCTAGCTATAAATCATCTCTGGTTCCTGGCATCATCGACCAAGCTAAACATTTACTCTCTGTCATGATGGAAAGACCATGAATTGTGATTAACAATTACTTTTCTTTTTGTTGAAATTGAGAAGCACTAAGAGTTATACCCGTTGTGAATAAGCAAACTTTCTCTGGAAGGAATTAATGAGAAATTTTAAACTGCTTAATGTTCTGACTTCTGACTAGAAGTAGAAAAAAGCCCAGTCCAGTCTCAGAACGTCTAATTCACATTCTACTGTTGTTCTTTTCTGATATATAAAACTTTCATGTCTTTCGATGTTGAATCTAAACAGGTGTTGTGTTTAGTGTGCATTTCTTACTAACGTAATTGAAGATACAGAACAACCTCTCACTTCTAAGTTCTTGCTTATATCAAGTGTATGTTATGTCAGTATCTTGTTAATGTCGGTTAACTGTTGTGCAGGATCTTAAACCTACTATTTCGTATCTTTCTTGCAAGGAGTTGGAATTGGTTCGTAAGGCTTTGAATGTAAGTGTATTCCCATATCATCAACATTCAACATAATTGATCGTCTCCTCGGCTTTGAATTCCTTCCTCCTCCTTTTCTGTCTCTGCAAGATAAGCATCTGTTACCAATTACGTGGCATGCCATAATCTCCATCTAAGTCATTATACTAGAAGAAACACTCTTATCTACTGATCGTTATTACAGCTTGCTTTTGAGGCACATGATGGTCAAAAGCGTCGTAGTGGAGAGCCCTTTATTATTCACCCAGTTGCAGTTGCACAGATCCTTGGAGAGCTTGTAAGTTGTGTGGAACTATTGTGCTTTCCTGGCTAGGAAGTGATAAACTGACTTTGACTTTTCTTTTCTCTATTTTGAGGAATTGGATTGGGAATCAGTTGCTGCTGGGTTATTACATGATACTGTAGAAGACACAGATGTAGTTACTTTTGAAAGAATAGAGAAGGAATTTGGTGCAACAGTTCGCCGTATTGTTGCAGGGGAGACTAAGGTAGTGCCTCAGAAGATATAGTTACCATAGAATCTTCTTCTCTCCATTTTTTTTTTCGTATATGTGTTGATTCGTTTGTATAGGTAACAAATTGAAACAAATTTGTTAATTTGATGTAATGGGATTGATGTGCTAGGTATCCAAGCTGGGAAAGATCAAGTGCAAGGATGAAAACCATGTACAGGATGTCAAAGCTGATGACCTTCGGCAGATGTTTCTTTCTATGACAGAGGAGGTAATGCTTCTAATAACTTGCACAGATTTTGGTTACTTTCTTCACAATCCCTGTCTCAAATGTTTCTGTTTCAGGTCCGTGTTATAATTGTCAAATTAGCTGATAGATTACATAACATGCGCACTCTTTCACATATGCCTCCACACAAGCAGGTATGTAATTGTTATTTTTCCCTTTTTCTGCCTGTTTCTATCTAATCTCTAACAATCTTGCTGCTCCATGTTCCCCATCAGTCTGGAATCGCAACAGAGACGCTGCAGGTTTTTGCTCCTTTGGCAAAACTTCTCGGAATATACCAAATTAAGGTTTCTCTTTAGCTTATTCAAGACTCTTACATGCTTTGACATGCCTAAGATATGTCTCTAACTGAAAATTCCTTTTCTTCCTTCCCCCTAGTGACTGGTCGTGTGGCCTTTAGAACTCGCTAGCTGTTAATGTGTATGGAGTATCTCATTTGGCTGAATTTGCTTAATTATAGTAATACTCGTGCATATTATTAGTGATATGTGATCAAGATCTGCGAAGAGACATTTGAGCTCATCAAGTGATTTTCATTTGAGACCTCACTTTATCTATTTTTGTGATCTAGTAGCCTCCTTTATACTAGATGCAATGGAACTGTGTTTCTTTTGCCTGGTGAGAGTGTTAGGTCTGGGAGGGCTATTTTCTTTGGAAGTTAAAGAGGTTTGAAATGTTGGGTTTACTGTTGCTTGTTTCATTATGTGTGGTTTCTTTTCATCTAACTTATATTTTAATATCTCATATCTGCTTAATTTGGTGAACATTTGATTTCTCATCATGCAGTCAGAGCTTGAAAACTTAGCATTTATGTATACAAATGCTGAAGACTATGCCAGGGTGCAGCGTAGAATTGCAGAACTTTATAAAGAACATGAAAAGGAACTCGAAGAGGTAGCTATCCTTCACCCTTCTGAAATTTAATTGCTTAAAAAACCCATCATCCCACCATCCACACTGACATGCCACTTTTACTTATAAGCTAAGAAGTGAGAACATTATCTGTCATCACTGTGGTGTTTATGGCAACTCTAATGTAGTTATCAGTTACCTCCTACTAATTGCGTGGTTTCTTTCCCTAGGCGAAAAGAATATTGATGAAGAAAATAGAGGAAGACCAATTCCTAGAACTTGTGACGGCGAAGACGGAAATTCAATCAATATGCAAGGAACCTTACAGGTGCTCATACGCCTATTTCCTGCAATTAATTTCATATTCAGTTTGTTGTTTATTTCCATCTCTGGTTCTTTCTAGATTCTCTATATTTGCTGTGGTCCTTTTTCCTGGGGGGTTCTCACAGCCTCAAAGGGAAAGAGTGAAATTCTACCATCCTTGATGCCTGCCTAATAAGTCCTACCATCTTCCTGATTGAAAGAAGTTTCTCTATCATCTGGTTTACTATTAGCTGATAAATTGCTGAATAACGACAACCACTGTATCAGCATGTTGCTCTTCTGCCCGGAAGAGTGGTCCTTCTTTCTTTTTGATTTTGCAATTCCTCATAATGGTTGTACATTTTGGAGTGGAAAGAGAAGAGAGAAAGTTATTCAGTTAGCCTGTTGGGATCTAGGGAACATCCAATACTGGATTCACAAATCGTTTTCTCCGATTTCTTTCCAAATCTAATAAAGCGAATATGGTATTTTTCTATTGTTAAAACATATAAAGAAAATATAAAAGATATATTTCTAAGTGGCATTTTACATTGTACAAGTGAAGCCC
>JAPFFP010000113.1:24181022-24191653 GCA_026153255.1 Solanum medicagineum
AACCTTGTCACTCCTAGTGTGACCACACATCCATCTCAGCATCCTCATCTCTGCGACATGCATCTTCTGAACATGTGTCTTTTTAATTGGCCAACACTCGACTCCATACAACAGCGATGGTCTAACCACCACTCTGTAAAACTTGCATTTGAGTTTAAGTGGTATCTTCTTGTCACACAATACTCCATAGGCAAGCCTCCATTTAGTCCATGCTGCCCCAATACGATGTATGACATCATCATCGATATCGCTACTACTCTGGATGATGGACCCCAGATACTTAAAGTGTTCCCTCTTGGGGATAGGTTGAGTGACCAGTCACAATTTTCTTATTGACCATTAAATGAATTCTGACTGATTTTAAACATATAGGAGTAGTTTTTAATTTATCAATATATAACTTATTTTCATATATTATATAATAAGTACTGTTTTTATTTTATATTGTATTTCTTTACAAAATTTGATTTCTTTAAAGTGTTAATTTTATTATTAAAAATATATTTAAAAATTACTTGATAATTAAAATTGGCGTAGCCGACATATCACATCCGCGACCATGAATAGAGGAAGAGACGTAAATCATTTTTGTTCTCTTGGATAGGATAGCATTGGGGGAGGCGTCTCTATTTTTGTTCCAACTCATTTTAATTTGATATAAAATTTATAAATTTTTTTTAAAAAATTAAAAATTTAAGGATATTTAAAACATATTAACTTTTTAAAATTTTTATGATATTAAATAATTTTTTTAAAATTTATGATATTAGATATATCAGGTAAAAGGTTGAAATTAAAAAATTTATAAAAAAATATTATTCCTTAAAACCTAAAAGGGAAGTGTGACAAATACAGTAAAGTGAATTACAATTTACACATAGCTTAAATAATTAGAACTATTTTTTATTTTTTCCTTATAAATAAAACTAAGCTAATTTTACACATAATCAAATAATCATTTGAGGCTTTCAAATTTATATATATTAAATAAATTATTGAAACTCTTTTTACAATTTAAAATAAATAAATTATTTAAAATTCAAAAGAATTGTTGGAAATAGTTTTCGTATCTACTTTTTAAACTTTTAACTATATTACATTTTTAATTAGCATAGTTTAAAACATAAGTTTGAATTTCCATACCTAAATATGTTTTTAAAAAAAGAAATGTGTCAAATCGCAATGATTCAGACAAGAGGGAGTATTATTTCTATTTAGAAAAATAATAAAAACCGGACAAACAATAATATTGTTACACGAATGCAATATTACAATGGGCTGTGGGGGTCCAAAGCAACGAGGAATTTATCTTAAAACGGATTACGAACTAAACCGCCACCTTTTTCTCTATTATGCCGACTTTAAAAAATCTGCACCACATTTTCCTATTACTTCTTGTGTCCCGTAATATTTTTTGATTTAATATAATATTTTAAAAAATAATTTTTTAAATATTTCAAAATATTTATGTCATTGAGAATTATGTAATAAAATCTTTTTAAAGGTAAATAGTTTCTAATTTATCCTAAAAATAAAAGAGTGTCACTTTATTGTAATTGAAAATAATTTATTTTTAAATTTTTTTATTTCAATAATATGAATATCTAAGAATAATTTTAAATTATAATTCTTTTTTTTAAATATTATGTCAAGTTAAAATTTATGATTTAAAATAAAATAAGATGAAAAAATAATGTTTTTTTCGGATAGATTAAAAAGTAAAAGATGCTAGCAATGGTGGGTAAAAAGGAAAATGGAAAATTAAAACAAAGGAACTTTTCTTTAGATGAGAATTATACATGTACCCATTTTCTCATACTGCTCTTATCATCGTTATATTACTACTCCATAATTTAGTCGAGTAGTGTTTGTGTTTGTTAGAATTGTTTGTGGAAAAATGTCGAATCCAAAATTCCAAAGATTACCTAGTATGAGGGAGAGAGTTGAGGATACTCTCTCTGCTCACCGTAATCAACTCGTTGCTCTTCTATCCAGGTACGAAAAATATAATATAGCGCTGTATTTTTCTTTGATGATACATAGATTTATGTGTTCTCGAAACCTTAGTGATCTTTGAGTTTGATTTCTCGTACGTTTACTTAATTAATAGTTATTATTATTTCAGAAAGTCATTTTGTACGGGCGAAGCGAAGCCAAAATTTGAAGTTTATGGGTTTGAGATTTTGATTTGTTTAACTTGTTGGTTGTAAATTAATACTTTTACATGTATTCATTACATTTCTTAAGATAAATATGGAATTTGGACAAAAGTTACTGAGTTCGACCGAAACAGTGAATGCAATTGATTTGGTGATTTATAGCTCAGTATTAATATATTGGAGAAAATTCAAGGGCTTTTTTGTTTGTTTGTTTGTTTTCCTAGTTTTAGTGATTCATCTATGTGTGTATGTGTATTTGTTGCTTTGAAGATACGTAGCGCAGGGGAAGGGGATATTGCAACCTCACCACTTAATTGATGAGTTTGACAATGCTGTTTGTGATGACACTGCTTGTGTGAAGCTCAAAGAAGGTCCCTTTTATGAAGTCTTGAAATCAGCGCAGGTATATTCACCAATCAGGACATTAAACATAACAAATTTGATAATGAATCGGCATTCTTGTCTGTTTGTTGCCTTAACGAGAGTGATTTTCTTTTTTGTCTTAACTTGAAACGCACTTAAAAAATCCTTTGTTCATTGGTAAAACCTCATGCTGTATTATTTAAGTAGAGAGACTTTGAAGAGTCTGTCCAAGATTGAAGAAATAAAATGTAAAACATGGTGTTTGTTTTCTCTTTAAAGAATCAACTTTTCGATTTTCTGCTCATCCATTTGCAGAGGCGGATTCAGAATTTAAACTTGATGCGTTCAACCTTTAAATCTTTTCCTTGAGTCCATCTCACTTTTGAAATTATGGGATCATGTTTTAGTGTTTGTTGAAAATATTCACAAATTTCTACATGTAAATTTAAGCTCCGTGATGAAAATATTGGTTTATTCAGTTGAACTCAATAAACCAGGTTGTACCTGCCTCTCTCTCCATGGCTCCACTTCTTCATGTGATGACTAATACACACTCGTTTTGACCGAATTTCTTGTTCATTTTGCTGACAATTAGTTTGTGTGCTGTTACTGCTTTCGCCTTTTTGTCAAAGTAGGAAGCCATTGTGCTCCCACCATTTGTTGCTATAGCAGTTCGTCCAAGGCCAGGTGTTTGGGAATACGTTCGTGTGAACGTATATGATCTGAGTGTTGAACAATTGACTATTCCTGAATATCTTCGTTTCAAGGAAGAACTTGTGGATGGAGAGTAAGTTCTTTGTTTATCTCTATCGCAAATATGAGACATAGATCCGAACTTACAGAAGTTGAATATCTTTACTAAATTTGTTGATTTTAAATATACGTAGGGGTAATGGTCTCTTTGTGCTTGAGCTGGATTTTGAGCCATTTAATGCATCAGTTCCTCGTCCATCACGATCATCATCCATTGGCAATGGAGTCCAATTCCTCAATCGGCATTTGTCCTCAAGTATGTTCCGCAGCAAAGAATCTCTGGAACCATTACTTGATTTCCTTAGAGGACACAATCATAAAGGGCATGTAAGTACCATGAGCAGTTTTTCCGTTGTAAATGTCTGCTTGTCCCTGATTGTCTACCACTCACATCTTTTGGTTCGTGCAACCAGTATAAGATGTGTAGAATGCGCCTAGTTTGAATTTCACCATCAACAAACTACTCCCTCCGTCTAATTTTACTTGTCCAATATTGACTTGGCACATTCCTTAAGGAGTAATAAATAGATTGACTTGGCACAATTTCACCATGACACAATCATAGTAGTCGTGTCTTCATATCCTGTGATTGTCATTATCCGTCCTATATTTATTACTTTTGTCGTATTTACATACTATCATTTGTTTTTCATTTTAGTCGTTTTCCGTTTTTCTTTCTTTCCCTTTTTTTCCACATCTAGTAGTTTCTGCTTATGGGGCTCGATTTTGAGACGAGGGTGTTCTGGAAACAGTCTCTCTATCTCCAGGAGATAGTGGTCAGGTCTGCGTACATTTTATCCTCCCTAGACACCACTTGTGGGATTCAACTGGGTATGTTGTAGTTGTTATACTTTTGAACATAATAAATTCAATGTTGTAGGAAATGACTATAGTTAATAATAAGGGTTAATTAGGAAGTAAATGATGAATTATCTCTTGTTTTTTAAACTGGACAAGTAAAAGTGGGCATTCATTTTTTGTATAATGGACAAGCAAATCTGCTATTTATTTGTATTGCTGGACGAAGAACACCTTTGCTTTTTATTTTTCTGACTTGACAGATAATAGTTTATGTAACAGTTGACACTTTGGAATAATATTTGTGTCATTTGAAAGTGCTTGATGTATTACAACTTCTATTTGTAAGAAAGATTGTCTATCTATGCAGGTCTTGATGTTGAATGAACGTATACACCGAGTCTCCAGGCTGGAGTCTGCTCTCAATAAAGCAGATGATTTTCTCTCGAAGTTACCTCCAGATACAACCTATAATGAGTTTGAATATGCGTGAGTTTGTAAATATTTGTTTGTTTTCTTATAATTATATGTAATTGCTCAAGAAAATTGAAAGATATAGGACTCGAAATCTTGTTTATGGAACCACGTGCATGCAGGTTGCAAGAAATGGGCTTTGAGAAAGGTTGGGGTGATACTGCAAAACGTGTTTTGGAAACGATGCATCTGCTTTCTGACATTCTTCAGGCTCCTGATCCTGCAACCTTGGAGACTTTTCTTGGTAGATTACCAATGGTGTTCAATGTTGTCATATTATCTCCTCATGGATACTTTGGCCAAGCAAATGTCTTGGGTTTGCCGGACACGGGTGGACAGGTAATAACAGGACAAAGATCTTGTATTATGTAAAGCTCGTTTGCGTACACCTCCAATTTTTTTGGGATATTCCTGTTAAACATTTTTCTATCATCTAGTTCCTCTTTCCCATAAACATTGTCACCTAGTTTTTTTCTATAATCTAAAAAGTGGAAAATAAGAACACTCATGTTCAATTGGCCCCTTACTGTGCTAAAAGATTGGCTTTGGAATGTAAATAAATATTTTGGAGTAGTAACAAAATATGTAGAGGGAGACCGAAGAAGTATTAAGGAGAGGTGATTAGACACTACAGGATACAATATAGCTTAACGGTGACCTTAAATAGGAGGTTGTGATGGACACAGATTAGGGTAGAAGGTTAATAGGTAGGGGTGTGTAGTCTTATTGTCTGTCCATACTAGTAGTTGTAGTATTGCTTTTGGCAGTTTCTTGTCTTTTGATTTCTGGTACTATTTGTTGGTTCTTGTACTAATTATTGTTTTTGTTTTTGTTTTTGTTATTTCTTGTATTTTCATGACTTGCCTTTTGGACTGCTTTGTACTGTTTTTTCTTGAATCAAGGGCCTATCAGGAATAATCTCTCAACCTCTGAGGCATGGGTAGGGTCTGCCTACACTCTACCCTCTCGGACCCCGCTGTGTGGAACTACCCTTGGTATGTTGTTGTTGATGTAAATAAGGGACCATTACTGCGTTCTTTCTTGCAGTAGGCTTGACCGCTTGAGCAGACACTCTGCTTTTGTATTGCAGTTAATTTTGCAGAAGCTAGAGCTGTGTTATAAACTCAGTAATATTAATTTTTGTCCGTGCTATCATTGTTTAATGTTACTGAAGCATCTATGATTTTCCTTGATTTTGTTCTCCTTTTGGTTGATTTGTAGGTGGTCTATATACTGGATCAAGTGCGTGCGTTGGAGGCCGAAATGATTCTCAGAATAAAGCGACAGGGACTTAACTTCAAGCCCAGAATCCTTGTTGTGAGCACATTATATGTTTTACAAACTCTTATTTGGTGTGTGGGATTGCAGTTGACATAAATATGCTTTTTCTGATTGCAAAAGGTCACCCGACTGATACCTGATGCCAAAGGAACCACGTGCAACCAGCGGTTGGAGAAAATTAGTGGAACTGAATACTCGCATATTTTACGTGTCCCTTTTAGGACAGAGAATGGAATCCTTCATAAATGGATATCTAGGTTTGATGTATGGCCTTACCTGGAGAAGTTTACTGAGGTAACCTCTTTGTCCCTTGGAAATCGCCGTTTGTTGCTGATGTTTGTTCCAGTGTGCTTAAGCGAATCAATGAGTTCCTTGCAAGTACAAATTGCGCGAACTTATAGCCAACTGTTGTGTTTGCCAACATTTTGATAAATGGGTACTTTTGTTTGTTGGTTTGTAATACAGGATAGTACATTTCTCATGTCTTTTCTGCTTTCCTATAATTTTTCAGGACTTTTCTATGAGAGGAAAATTTTCCCAGCTAACATTTCCATATGTCTTGACCAGGATGTGGCAGCTGAAATGTCTGCCGAGCTCCAGGGAAAACCCGATCTGATTATTGGCAATTACAGTGATGGAAATTTAGTTGCCTCCCTGTTAGCATATAAAATGGGTATCACACAGGTGGGAAAGACGCGATTCTTTACCTGGCTAGCACAATGTCTTGAGGCTATGTATCTGCAATACTAATTTTATGCTTTGCCGCCATCTTTGTTTCCCAGTGTACCATTGCTCATGCTTTGGAGAAAACAAAGTATCCTGATTCTGACATCTATTGGAAAAAGTTTGAGGAGAAGTATCATTTTTCATGTCAGTTTACTGCTGATCTATTGTCAATGAATCACTCAGATTTCATAATCACCAGTACCTATCAAGAGATTACAGGAACGTAAGTTGTCTATATGGCCCTGGTTGTCTATTGAGTCCGATTCTAGTTCCATATCATGACTGTGATTGGTAACCTTATCATATCTGTGGATTGTCCTACAGTATTACTTTGTAACTGAAGAAACGATATTTTGTTTCCAATTGAGCTTGTAATCAGGAAAAAATTATCAAGAGTTTGAGCTAGAACTTGTTTCATCATCTGTTGTGTAGTATGATACTGCAACTATATTTTATGTGTGACAATAACTTCCTGATGGAAATGCCTATGGATAGCATTGTAACCTGTATCATTGTTCATGAGTAGGGTAGTAGAATTGGATGGTCGATAAATAGTAAATGGCCGATTGTTAGTCCCAGTAAAGATGCACTTACCTACTTATATGATGGAAAACATAATTGGACAGTTTTATTTTGTTTGCGGTCAGCACAGTACTGAATCGTATTTTGTATACAATTTGGCTTGGGAACAATTGTATTTGGAATTCATGCAGATTGCTCACTTGCACAACTATGTTACACATTTAATATTCTAGTGACATAAGTATGTTAGATATTGGATGGCTTGCTTGTAAATTGATCGCCGCTTGTTTCAGGAAGAACACTGTTGGTCAGTATGAGAGTCATTCTGCTTTCACTCTTCCAGGCCTATATCGTGTTGTCCATGGCATTGATGTTTTCGATCCCAAATTCAATATAGTCTCTCCTGGAGCTGACATGACAATTTACTTCCCATATTCTGACAAGGAAAAGAGACTAACATCTTTGCATGGCTCGATTGAGAAGTTGTTATTTGATCCTGAGCAGAATGAGGTGCATCTGTAAGTGATCATTCATCTGTCCTAATAATTTGTAGTATATATAATGATTTGTATAAATACGAACAGGACACCCCTACACAAAAAGGAGGGGGGTCTGATATGATTCTCCACAAATGAACTTCTAATGATACAACAATAACAACTTTTTCAATGAAGGGCAGGTTTTTTTGGTGATTCAGTAAATTGTCTATTGATTGATGTCATACTCTTTGATTACAGAGGCCACCTGAATGATCAATCAAAACCGATAATTTTTTCAATGGCAAGGCTTGACCGGGTCAAGAACATTACAGGACTAGTTGAGTGCTATGCTAAAAATGACACACTCAGGGAATTGGCGAACCTTGTTGTAGTAGCTGGATACAACGATGTAAAGAAATCCAATGATAGAGAAGAAATAGCAGAAATCGAGAAGATGCATGCTCTTATGAAGGAACATAACTTGGATGGCCAATTCAGATGGATATCCGCCCAAACAAATCGGGCACAAAATGGTGAGCTTTACCGCTATATAGCTGACAAGAGAGGTATATTTGTTCAGGTATGATGTTTGTGTCATATTTCTATTGTCTCCACTTTCATTCCTCTAGAGGTGGTTGTCATGAAAAATATATGTATTCCTTTTAGCCTGCGTTTTATGAAGCGTTTGGACTCACGGTGGTTGAAGCTATGACTTGTGGTCTTCCAACATTTGCTACTTGCCATGGTGGTCCTATGGAGATCATTGAAGACGGTGTATCGGGGTACCACATCGATCCTTATCATCCCATTAAAGCTGCTGAGATCATGGTAGAATTTTTCCAAACTTGCAAACAAGATCCTGCTCACTGGGAAAAAATATCTGCTTCTGGTCTGAAAAGGATTCTTGACAGGTTTGTAGTTGTATACATGCATAGAAAGAAGATTAACGAATGTTAATTTGTGTTGCTCAATTACTTAACATCAACCAAATTTGAAGGTATACATGGAAAATTTACTCAGAGAGGCTGATGACTTTGGCTGGTGTATATGGTTTCTGGAAGCTTGTTTCAAAACTTGAGAGGCGTGAAACTAGACGATACCTTGAGATGTTCTACATTCTCAAATTCCGCGAGTTGGTAAGTGCTTTTTCATTTCTGTGTTCACGGCTGTTGAAAATACTTACTTTTCGAGAGGATTAATGTTAAGCTTTTACTCTGTTTCCAGGTAAAATCTGTTCCTCTAGCAATTGATGAAAAGCACTGAGCGTATGATATGATAATGCCAAGCAGTAGTATTTTGCAAAATGAAGACATAAATGTTGCACCTAACTTAATTGTGTGCCAGTGTCTATAAATGTTTTGTGAAAAGCAATGTGCTGACCCAGTAGGGGTGGCCGGTATGCTCTCTATGGATGTTTTTCTAATCTTCCTGTTGTGTGAACTTAGTTTTCACTGGTCAAAAGATATTATATAAGGAAATATTACGACTTGTTATATAGAATTGCTCCGCCCAAACTCCACTTGTGAGATTACGCTGGATCTGATGTTTGATGGTTGTTATGTAAATAATTTGAAAGGTTTGGCATAGACTCAAAGAGTGTCTTTATTTAATGTACTTAAAGGAAGTAGGACTCATCAACTAATGTCGAATACAAACACAGAGGGGGAATTTTCATATTTAAGTTTAAGACCATGCGGTTAATGATTAAAGATGTTGATTAGGGGTGGACATGCATTGGGTTAGTTGGAATTTTTCAATTTTAAATACCAAAGTAAATCATTTGTATCCAGTTTTTAGATATATAAACCAAACTAAGCTCACAAAATTCGGATTTTCAAGCTCGCATTTTTTTTTTTTATTTTCTCAAGTTTTTGGATTTTTCAGATTTCTTATGTTTTCAGATTTCTCGATAAAGCAATCATAAACAGTAGCAACATGTCCGATAAAATTTTACAAAGTAGGATCTGGGCGGATAGAGGATACACAAACCTTATCATTACCTTATGAAGATACTATTTCTGAAAAACTCAGCTCAAAGGTATCTACCCAAGTAATAGAAAGCAACAGATATATAATAACAGCTAAAACGACGAGCAATGTCAATTTTATAAAAACAAGAATTAATAAAAGTAGTAAACTAATTGAAGATAACAAAAACACAATCAAAATAGCATGATTAATTCTATAATACAACTAAAATCTTCACAAAACAAGAGAACATTTGTAGCGACCTGACCCATCATTATGGGTAGGTCAAGCGAAAAGAAAGTTGGGCCAAAAAACTTTCAAGTAGTAAATTAAAATGTTGAAACTACACTAGACTTGGACGAATAGCAGAGAGAGTTTTAGGAAAGTTGGAAGTATTATTGATAAAGTATGGAAAGTTGTTGATTTCCTCGATGTCTATACAACAATACACATGACCCTATTTATAAGCAAAGTTTTAAGGGGTAATAATCGGAGTGCGGGTGTTCATTGGGCCCCATTGTTCACTTAAATTATTCCGTCTTATCTCTTTGCTGACTCACTAGAACACGTTACATATTTTTACAAACTCGAATAATTACATACGGACAAAATCCTATCTTTTTACGAGGAAAAGTAATAAAGACTACCTAATAATTACAACTTTTCCTACAATTTTTGACTTTTTTTCAAGACTTTATCAAAAAGTAATAAACACTAACCTAACATATTTAGTATATATGGACAAAACTTTGAAAAATCAAACTAATATACGTACTAGTTTCTACAACTTTCTACATTTACATAAGTCTTCCTTTAAGCCTTTGTCATCACTTTATGTCCTTTTCATAGCTGCATCATTGCTTACGTCATACTCCATATGTCACCGCTTACGTCATACTCCATAATTAGTTGTAAGAATTTGTCTTTATGTTGAGTCATCCTTTTGTGTAGAATCTTCTTTATTTTCCTTGTCTTCTTCTACTGATATAGGTGGCAAGTAAATATCTGGTACGTCTTCATGCTGTTCACAATATGTACAGTGGTGTAAATTATACATGTCCTTAAGTTGTTGACATAATAATTTTTTGGTTGGTTCCGTAAGTTGTCT
>JAPFFP010000114.1:0-18409 GCA_026153255.1 Solanum medicagineum
TAACCTTAAATTAAAGCGCTTTATGTAATCTCATTGGTGGTCAAACTTTGACTCCTAAAAATAAAACTATTTATATGGAGACAAGATTTAATGGTGGGGATAATGGATTCTCTACTCCTTTACCAATATGTAAAGTTAAAGTCCTAGCTTTTGACCATTTATATCGTCTCATGTACTTTCTAGTCTTGTTGGTGCAATTGGATTTAGTGACCAAGAAAGTTGCTTATTAAAATATTTGCTGTATGTTATAGTAACATATTGAACCTAGCTAAAAGGGAAAAAAAAATATTAAACTGGTGAATTCGTTAGAAGTGCTTAGTATGACTTAACTATGGAAATGAAGGGTGTTACGAGTCCAGAAAAAAACACACACACACTCCCCCTCAACAAATCAAACACATAGAAAGATGATCAGGACCATCTCAAAAAGATTTGGAGGCTTCAAGTTAAATTCTGTAGAAAGATCTTCTTTTTTTTTTCCAGTTGATATATATAAATTAAATAACAATAATATACTCAGTGTAATTTTACAAGTGAGGTCTAGAGATGATAGGTAGTACACTAACTTTATGAAGTAAAAATATAAATAATACAACTCTCAACAATAAAAAATAACAAATTGTAAAATTAGAATAATAAAACTTAGATAAAGAATTTGAAAAGTTGGTATAATGTATCAAAATTGTGTTGTGCTGAATTTGATAAATTAATATAATAACATTGAAATAATGTTGACTTATTGCGGTGCTTGAAATTTGAAGAAGTCATACCAAAAAACATTTTTGATTTTTTTGTAAATAGACAACAGTAGATTATGCATGCATAATACCGAAGGTTTAACCGTTCGGGAGATTTTGGGTTAAAAGAGAATTAAAATAGTGAAAGATTAATTAAAATGATAAATTTATATTATATTAAAAGCGTGAAGGTTCATAGAAATGTTATTTGAAATTTTTGTCATTTATTAAAAGACTCCCCTTTAGACAAATTTTACTATTTTTAAAAAATTTATTAAGTATTTATGATTTTATTTATTTAATTTCAAGATTTATTTGGATGAGAATTTTGTTTATATTTAGAATTTATTCTTGGTTTAGGACTATTCTATATAAATAATTGTCTAGACAAATATTACTATTATCTCTTTTAATATTTAAGACATTGAAATTAACTAAAGCTTAGATTATCAAATATTTTTTTAACAAAAGTATGTAATATAAAAAATTTTAAAAGGAAAAAGAGTAATTAAAATTACGTTGTAAACATTAAACTACTAATTTATTTAGTAGTTTTTTTTAAATTAAATTTTAATAAATTAATTATTTAACTCCCAACTATTCAACTCTAAAATTATTACTTTTTTGTATTCATAAACTATTAAGGAACCTATATTGTAAATAACTGAATTGATTATATCATCTTTACTTGTACATAATAAATTAAACTATTGCATCAAATTAATAAGATTCATTTAATTTTGTTTATATGAATATTATATTTATTTTAATGACAAAATTGTTTATATATAGTTTTTATATTGACACGATATACATGCAAAATACGTGCAATATAATCTGGATTCATGTAAATGATCTATATAAAAATAAGGCAATAAAATAGATAGTTATGTAAGAATATTGAATACAACAGTTGCCTAATACAGTACATGAATTTTTATTATTTTTTAAAAACAATATTACAATACATCTTAGGAAAAATTAGTATTGGGGGTCCAAGCTATTATGGTGAAGCGAGCCCTGCACATGACATACAAACATACACATGCCCCCGCGCCTCCCAAATCAGACACACACACAAATGACACACAAACACACGCATACTCTCCCAACAGGCCAACACACAAACAGATGACACATTATATTATTTTCAAATTGGACTCACACTAAGAAATAACAATGATTGATGGAAAAAAAGGGAAGAATTAGAGGATCGAGTTTAAGTAAAATTTATCCTTATAATATTCGTATGAGAGTACATACCGTATTGGATACCGACTGCAATATATTCCTAGGATTTTTTTTAATGATCCATTGGTTACGTTACCTTAAGTTATTAAAACACTCATAATTGATTGCATACTAAATCTGGAAGTTGGCATACTAATTTAAATTTCCAAATACGTAAAGCATCATTATTCTCAATGTGACTTCCATGCAAGAACGTAACGTTAATTATGGGATTGTGAATCACAACCTTTTTTTTATATCGAAGCATAAAGCAAAATAAAGTATTTACATCCCTTTCATCTTTAATTATGTATGTGACTTGAAAGAGGAAATAAAAAAAAGAAAGCTACAACGTAACCTAAAAAGGATTGATAAAAGGACTTGATTTTATTTAAATATATTTTCCAAAACTTTGAATGTTAAAGATATGGAAACGACATTTGTTATTCTCAGTTTTATGTCCTATGCAGTAATGCAATACGTCAAAAATTGTAGTAGTTAAATTTCGTCTTCTTTTTTTGAAAAAGATTTTAAAAATCATAGTTTGATTAAAACAAAACAAAAAAAGATAAAATAATGTGACTTCAAACTAGAATATTTTACGAGTATGACCACTGATTATGTCATTTTTTAATGTGTTCTGTTGGCTTGCTGAATATTTAATGTGTTCTGTTGGCTTGCTGAAAAGTATGAGGTGTTTTAAAAATGACAAAGTGAATCAAGTTTAGAATTTGTTGGAATGTTGAAAGTGTGACACTCAGTGGCGGATCGAGGATTCTTGGACTATGGGTGCTTAAAGGAAAAAAAAAGGTGTTCTAAAAATGACAAAGTGAATCAGGTTTAGAGTTTGTTGGAATGTTGAAAGTGTGACACTCAGTGGCGGATCTAGGATTACTGGACTGTGGGTGCTCAAAGGAAAAAAATTTGTTTCCAGTAGGGTTCAAACCCGGGTCTGACAACTCATCCTGAACCTTAAGAAGACATGGAGACCACTGTTGACATCCAATTTTTATCCTCCATAATACGAATTAATTATGGAACTTTTTATTTTGACAATTTGAAATAACTAATTTTCAAAATACGGAATTTTTTATATATAATAAATATCATTTATTTGAAGAAGTATTATTTCGAAATTAATTTGATTATTTCAGATTGATAATATCAAAAGCTCTTAAGTTGATTTGTATTAATTCATCCTATAGTCAAATTAGTCAATCGAATTCAAATTGACTACATTTAATTGACCAAAATTATAATCAAATTGGCCAATGTATAAATCAAATTATTCTTACCCCCTTGAACCCATTTTTCAGCTTTCATAATGGACCAATTTTGGCCCAAAATCAGTAAAACCCAACCCAATACCCGGCTCAAATCCTTATCATTTCAGCATATTACACATACATCTCACATATCTTACAATATTCAAATCCCTTTTTTCTCCTCATCTTCCTCAACGCGTTCCCTCTCCCTTTCCCCTTCTCCTTCATCGAAACAACAACCCAGAAATTACCAAATCCAACCCCAACGCTTCTCTTCGCTTCTCTGTACGTACTGTCCCTCTCTTCCTTTACCCTTGTACGACCGTACACGAGTCGTTGGAGGAAATGGTGAGGTGTCGGTGTGTCGACCCGTCGATGATCCTTGATTCGAAATCAATGGCTACGATTTGAGACGCGTGGTTATCCCCATAGGCTGGGGATTCGAATTTCAAATGGAATTTCAGTCCCAATTTCAGATTTTTCCCTCCGATTCGAAGCCCTAAAATCCAGTATATATAACCCTTATTCTTCATTGTTGGGGGGCCGGGGGAAATCATCTAGAAAACCTGAAATCTCACAGCCGTCGGTCCTTCTAAAAACCCTAAAAATCTCACAGCCGTTCTTGACCCAAAGGAAACCTAAAATTTCTAAGAAATTCTTGAAGAAATCATTCATGTTCGAGGTCGTAAAAGCTAGGAGGATTCAGTAAGGAAGCAAGGAGGTTCGAGGGTGCAACTCTTTGGTGGTGGAAAGTCTTCTTCAAGCTCGACGTCGTCTCAGTTTGCTGCTCCGATACAGGTAATACTCCTCGTCTTATCCATTTTGCTTTCTGTTTGAACATGGGTGTAGTCATGAATGGAATCGTTTTGTTTGTTTCTGCCTGGATGGCTTAGTTGAGAGCATATAGTGTCCCGTTTGTTGTCTTAATCGATGTCTGGAGTACATTCTGATTTAACGCGGTCACTGTAATTTCTTGTTGTATCTTATCACGTTTTAAGATAGCTCATTTTTCATTTCTTTGTTTCGAGAGTTCAAGTCTCTGATATGGGGTGGTTTGTGCTATTCTGAGATGGCCTGTGAACCCATGATTCTTGATCGAGTTCACGTTCATTCTTATCTTGCATCTCTGCTTCAGTCCCGCCACTGTTAAGCATGTGAATATCTCTAGCTATTTGTTTGTCATTTTGTTTTAGTTTTCTTCGGATTTGTATTTGCTTCTATAGGTTATCTACTGACCTAGATGTGAAGATGAGATGTTGGCTGGTCTTTTAAGTTGATTTCCTTCTCTGTTTTTGTCCCAGATATGCTTATCTGTTTCAAAATTCGTTGCTTCTCTAGTTCGTTCTTGAGTTCAACTTGTCTATTAGTGTTAAAAGTTAAGCAGGTTATAGCTTGTTTTTGGGTGTCTGTTTCATGTCCTTAAGTTGCATTCATTCTGCCTCGAGAATACAGGTCGTTTAATATGCTGTAGGAGTCATTTGTTGTCTGGCTTTGTCTGGTTCCTCTCAAAATCTGAGTTTTATGTTATATAAGCTATGTTGTTTTCTAAATCTCGAGCTAGCATGATATTGAAAATCTTCCTGGCTTAAGTAGTTTCACTTCGTCTCAGTAACCCCCTTCTGGTTTCAAAGTTTAAAAGTTCATGGCCATATATCTGGGATTCTTCGTATATAATTTTGTTATCCGGATTTCAGTTGAAGCCCTTAGTTCATCCAGTGATTAGATAGTTCATGTTTTCTTTAGATTTTACTCGTACTCATTATGTGTTAACATTTGGAGATCAGTCCAGTATGTTTCTATTATTGTTACCATTCCCCATCCCCTTTGTCAACTGGAAAACTGAAGGGAGGTATACATGTTGTTATACATAGTTCTCATCACTGTCATGGTTTGTGTCAACTGTTTCCTTTGCTTGCTCCAACTTAATTTGGATATTGTCTTCATCGTCATGTTTGGGATGTTTCGGTTCATATTGTTTTGAGCTGGCATTTTATGAATAAAAGTGACCGAATCAGCCTATTAGGGTCTATGTTGTGTTAACTTTCCTCCTCCAGAAGCTTGTTTATATATATATCTTCAGTCATGGTAGTTAATTGGTTCTTTTCTTTAGTTGTTGGAACGTGATATTATGGAATGGTTAGCTGATTTTTTGTCATATGAATGTTTATGCTAAGAAAGTTCGTTAATTGAGATAACTTCTTGTGATTAGCTCAGTGTAAACGGGTCTAGTTAAGATCTTACTGTTCAAAGAATGTTTTGTGTGGACTTACGTTACTGTGTTTGTTCTAATTCCTAAAGATTAGTTTAGTTATTTTCTCAAATACATTATCCCTGTTCCAAGTTGATGTGCTTTGATTGAGCACTTGAAATATTTTTAGGTGACAATTCATTTCGACTTGTGGATTTCCAGATTATGTATCCCAGTTTATATTTTCTGTGAACTCATATCGTTAAGGGATGCAAATGTCTTCAGTTTCTCAATATATACCTTTGATGAAGAACTGTTGTCCTTCTTGGGTACTTGAAGCTTTGGTTCTATTTCCCATTCTCCTTTCCTAGAACTAAGTCATCAATTATCTCTATTAAAAATGTGGTGTTGAAATAAATCTCATTTCTTGGTTCCTTGATTGATTTCCATTCATGTGTTGTTGGGAAATAATCTTTTCACGAGGGATGATTCCTACTTTAGAAAGGTTTTGTTTGCGTGACTTCCCGTATGTGTCTTTTTTCGTTCTTTCTTATAGATTAAGCATGAAATACTTGGTCTACTTGTTGAAAATTTTATTTCATGTATGGACCTTAATCTTTATCTTTCCCCTTTTTGTTTCATGTGAATCCAATCTGAGTCCATTTTGGACTCCACCTCCTCGCATCCTCTCGGGTTGAGTCAACCCAAAATTTCCTCTCGAGTTAGCCCCAATTCACAGAAAGAAGCTGAAATACAGGTTTTTTGAAGGCCAAAATCAATGTGTATACATTGGTATACACTGATATACAGATGTATACAGTCAGAAACGGGGCCAAAAGCCCATTTTTTAGCAGGGAAGCAGCACATATGACCCAAGAATTGATGTGCAGGTTTTGGAGGCATAAAATCAATGTACATACATCACTGATATACCAGGAGATGGGCCAGGCCCAAAGACAGCAACAATTTCTTTTTAGGGTCGGGTAGGCCCAAATGATAGAATTAGGGCAGGTGTTTGAACTTGGGCCGGCCAGGGCCAATTTCTTTTATGTGTTTGTTTTAGTCTACTTTTTATTTGTATTACTTGTTATTGTTTAATAGTATCTCTTTAACACTTTACCTGATTGTATTATTTCTCTTATTATTAATCTAATTATTTCCCCAACCTTGTCTTCATTTATGTTGATTTTCATTTTAGTGATTTTTTCAGTGTTAGGTTTATTACTATAATTCATTTTTGGTAAATCTCTTACAAAATAGTTCAAATTTAGTCGACTTTTTCAACTTAGTCTATCTTTAAAAGTTAGTCAAACTTCTCAAATGTTGGTTAACCACAAGTTAGCGGTCATTTTGAGTGATTAACTTCTTTTCAAGATGGAAATTGAATCTGAATCCTTTATTTGGTATTTCAAAAAGATTTTTTTTGTTAAGTCTTTTTAAATGTTTTATTGGTTTTCTAATTATCCTTAAAATTATGTAGAGATTCGAAATTCGAAGTGAAATTTTTTATTTGCCTGAAATGCATCTCCTTCGCCCACACGAGAGACTTCTATGCCAGTCGCCCTTTCCCGCCAGCTTAGCTATGTGCTTGGTGTCAGCTACTAAGCCCCATTTGAAGGGAACCCGACCTACCAACATACTTTAGTAAGTAGTTAGCTTAGTCAGTGAATTCGATGAATAAGCGAGTGGAACTCTTGCTTGTTTGATGCTTTCTAGTGGTAGTTGCGTCAAGTAGCATAAGCGCTTACCTGACCATGGGTGTAGAGTGTAATAGGGCCATTTTCTCTTTATGAAAATGACTCTTTTAATTTTCGGGAATTTGATTTGTACTTAAATTAATCAAGTATTAAATCAGATTTTTGAAAGTCAAGGTCATTTTTTCAAATTAACAACCACTGCACTCACAGAACTTCTTGTTTAATGGGTACTCAACCTTATACTTATACCATTTGTTCAGATTTTCTATATGGATACACAAAAGAATTTTCAGAGTCAGTGGATGCTCGAGCACTCGGAACCCAACACGTGGGTCCGCCCCTGGTTACACTCATTTGTGAGGCATAGAGCTACCCCTAGTTGTTATATATATAGATGAGGGATTTTTACAAAGGGCTACCATATTCATAAACATAGTTATTTTTGTTATAGATCAAAAAATTATTATGAGATGTTTCGAAAAATATTTGGTTGTTATTATTATCATGAGAAGTTGTTATATATATACAGGTTTGGTTATATTACATTTAATTTCAAGACAATACGAATGTCATGGAAATCGTAAAATTAAAAAAGAACTTGAAGAAATTATCTAAGTATATATGATGAATTCACCCTAGCGATCATGCTAAAACTGTTGAGTTTTGACAAGTCACTCTGGTGAAAGCTGCATAGGCACATATATATGGAACTTGGTGCAATATGCCTTCCCACTAGGCATGCAATAATGCTACGCTTTTCTCGTACCAAAAAAATTTATGCAATGTGATGTTTTTTGGTCAACCCGAAAATATCGTTTTGGTGTTGTAAAATGTTTGTGAATATAATGTAAATAAAGACGGGAGATAGGAAATAATTATTGAGAATATAATTAAATAAAAAGGTGTCATCTTTCTAACAGTTTAAGTTTTTTTTTCATGATGGATTTGACTAGATCAGTTGGTTGACTATATGAATTTTCACTTTGTTGATGAAGATTTGATTTCTTGTCAAGTAATCTTCTTCCATTAAAAAATATTTAATTTTTTAAATGTGATTATCATAGATGTCTTGGAATATTCGAATCACACAGTATCAAAAAAATCACATATTTCATCGACAAAAAAGAAAGGAATAGGCCCGCGTATGGCAAAGCACGTTGAGAATATTGTTAAGTTCTTATTTAAATGTATAGTCAGTCGAAATTCTTTTCAACCAAATGGTTGCATGTATATATAACATATCGATAGTGTATAAATAGTGTATAACCATGTATATAGCATGTATTACTATGTAACAGGTGTGTGTGCATCTATTGGGGTGTTCATGGATCGATTGTTCAAAATTTTAAATATCAAATAAAATTATTTGTGTTGGATTTTTGAATCTATAAACCAAATCAAACCTATAAAAAGTCAAATTTCTTGACCTCAATTTTTCTCGGAATTCTCGCATTTTTGATTTTTTTTTAATTTTTTGATATTGTATTCATACAAATATAAAATTAACTTGTTTCAAATATTTATTTAATCCTACCAAAATATAACTATCTAAGATGTTTCTTAAGAAAATAACACAAAATATGGGGTGAATAATGTACTAAAATATTCAACAAAAAATTAATAATGAAATACATAAAACAAATATATTAAGTTAACAAGTTTAATGAAAACAATGAAAATATAAAAATACTAAATCACCCTAAAATAATTCTACTTAATTACATGACTAAGCATTAAAGAAAAACTAAAATTAGATTATGTATCTTACTTGTCTGAATCAATGTAAAATTAAAGAACAAACATTCAACATTAGTGTCATTATTAGTGCTAAATTTTTTTTTAAAGTGTTAGCATTGATTTTAGCTTTATTAGAGTCAATAATATTTATGGACCATGACATTTACTAGATCATTAAAAATTCTAAGTCTCAAGCTTGAAATAAAACGATAAAAATAAAAATTGTGAAAAAGCAAAAAAAATATTTATAAATTATAGCAAAGTATATACTTTTATATAGATTGATTTGGTCTTCGATTAATTTTTTTTAAATTAAAATCAAATTAACCCAAATATTATTAATTTTTTTTAATATTAAAATAAGTCAAACCAAATCAATAGTTGAATTTTTTTTCCAATTTGCTGACTCAATTGTGGTTTCGTTCGATGTAAAATCGAGATTTGTTTATCCTTATATATCCATATACATTAGTACAACAATTCATATTTTTTAATCAATTCCAATTAGCTTAAATATCCTCTTAACAATCTCTTATTTTAAGTATGAGCCCCTCTTCGTGTTTTGATTCTTTTTATTTGTTATTTATCAAAATAATTAATATTTACGGTAAGTCATATTTTAAAATTTGAATTTTAAATTCTAAATGAAGCATATATTGATTGATGCTTAAGTCGCATATAAGACTGATTAGTGATTGGCTTTTTCTTATGACTTAACTAAATACTTTCTTGATTTAAAGGGAAAAAATTTTCCCTATTCATTTTTAAAGTGAATATTACATGTTTGGCTCCACAATTATTATTTACAAACAAATGTCTATATTTAGTTTTCAAAAGTGGTCATTTGTGAAACCCAAGATATATAAAAAATGAAAAACAAAAGTGACAAGGGAAAATGTGTGGAAAAGTGAAAATTAATGCCAATTGTCCCAATAGTCTTATTATTTATGAGAAAAGAGAAAAAAAAAGAAAAGTAAGGAACTTTCATTAGCATTTAATGGGTTGCACTGTCGTCTCTCTCCAACATTTATTAGATGTGATCATTGTGAAAATGAAATTAAATTGCACATGTTGTATAGTTGGTTTCCCTAAATTTTTTCCTCTATTTTTTTAATACAAAATTTATATTTTATATAATATTTTCTTAATATTTTTATTCCTATGATTTGCTGTTGGGTGTTGTTTTTCTGGTGCTAGATTGGTAGAATACATGTTGACAGAACCCATAGAGAAACTATGGAGAAACTGTTGGTATAATTATTGGTTCACAGATTGGTGTGTGTCTTGATATTTGTTTGATATAAAAATTGATTTTATCGTTGATTTCTCATGTTGTCTATTATATTGGTTCACAGTGTGATGTTGGTCTTAATGTTGGTTGTTGTGCTTTTTTTTTTTTTTAATATGTTTTCTTTATAACTATGATTTATTTTTTGGTGTCCTATTTTTGTTAGTAGACTTATTAGCTCTTGGGTTAAGTAATTTTCGGGTCTCTCTCAGAGTTAATCCCTTGTTGATAGAAGAGATGGTCCAACGATTGATATAAGCATTGGTATAAAGGTTTGTGTTATGTGTTGGTATATGTTATTGTACACATTGGTTCATAGATAGTATCTTGGTTAATAGTTACATTGGTTCAAATGTTGGTTTGTACTGTTTAATTGGTGTTATGTGTTGATATATGTTGATATTAACCATTGGTTTCATAGTAGATGTCTCAATTGAAGGTTACATTGCATTTTACAGGTGTCATGTTAGGCTTAATTGATTTCTTCTTTGATTTTAGATATGGTAAAAGTCTTGGTATATCTATTGGTTACCAATTGGTTCCTGTGTGAACCAATCTGTGGATATAAAGATTGATTTAATTGGTTTCTTCTTTGATTTATCATATGTTGATATTAACCATTGATTTTATAGTTGGTGTCGCTATTGAAGGTTACATGCATTTTATAGGTGTCATGTTTGATTTAATTGGTTTCTTATTTGATTTTTGATATAGTCAAACTGTTGCTATAGATTTTGTTCGCAATTGGTGCCTGTGTTGATATATGTGGATATAAAGATTGATTATATAGATGTTTTCTCATTTAATGGTGGCATTGGTTATATTTAGATTTAATTCCTTGTTGAAATGATTTCTCATTTGGTTATATGTTGATATTAAACATTCAGGTTTAATTGATAAAACTGTTGGTATATTTATCACTTACCAATTGGTGTTTAACAACGAATCACAATTTACAATAATATTTTAAATCACTATTATCATGAAAATTTAAACTATACACCAAATTAAACAACAAATAACTACCAGTTTTAGCATTGCCAATAAGAAGTGTAAATATTATTTAATAATACAATATTCCACCAGAAAATAATTTGTTACATTGTTGCAAAATGAACATGAAAGTTTCCATGAAAAAACAATCATGATTCCACTTTTAAGTGCAAGTATCATCCTAACAACACACTCATCACAAATCACACAATGTAACAAACTTTTACCAAAGTTTATACCAATCGAAGCACCAAAAAACTGAATGTATAATTGACCAACCACTACATTCAACATTTTTCAAACCAATACAATTGAACCTCCTTGCATTCTGTTGATGCTCTCACCTTCAAGAAAAAAATAAAACAAAAAATAAAGCTTCTTCGCTGTCTATAAACAAAATATTTTTTTAAAAAAATAATATAACAAAAAATTAAGAAATATTTAAAAAGAAATAAAAATCAAGAACAAGAAATCTTGGATTTGGCTCCGACACTTTTAGCTTCTTCTACGAGTTGGTATTTTTTGAGGAGTATTTTTGGACATGTTTAAACTATAAGGCACAAAAAGAAAAAAAAAATTGGTATTATGAAGTTTCCAGCCATAAGAACAGCCACAAGGAAGACGAAGAGTCGGACCAAAACTAAGGCAGAAAAAAAAAGGAAAACGAATTCGTGTTACCAAGATCCTAAAAAGGAAAACGAATTGGTGATACTTTCTCCTTCCTTTTTGGCAGATTTAGATGGTTAATTCTTCGGTGATTTTGCTCTTGCAAGTACTGGTATCCACCAAGATAGATTTATTCTTTGGCGGAGATGGAGCAAAAGCATGGAGATCAAAAATTTGATCTTGAACAACGCACAAGGATCGAATTCAAGCAAATCGACTCTTGATTAAATCTAGGGCTTGTACGAGTTGATATTTTTTGAGGAGTATTTTATTGACATGCTTAATGTATCAGATAGAAAAAGAAAAAAAAGTGAAACAAATTGGTATTAAGAAGTCCCCAACAATGGTTGTCTCATGAAGAAGAAGATACGAAAGGAAAAAAAAAATTCTTTCAAGAATGGCAACAAATGAAGACGAAAAGCCGAACCAACGATAGCTGCCTCACATAAAAGAACGCATGGAAGGGGGAAAAAATCTTTCAAGAATGGATGTAAAAAGCAATTTGATGGGTGAGTTCTGAAAAGTTTCAATGGTGTGTGTGAGTTTTGAAAAAACAAAAGAGGGATTTGATGGGTTTCTTGGAAAAATGAAAAAAATCAGAAAAAGAAATTTTAGGAAAAGTTAAAACAGCTTTCAACACATCCCAATGAAAATAAAATGGATATTAAAATTATAAAAGGTAATAAAATGGACATGTATACTTTTGTAAATACAAAGATAAGTTTATAAATATAATATGATCCGTGTGACTTACATGATAAATACTCTTAAATTGTTTTTTCTAGTAATTTTTTCTTTATTTGGGATGTGGCATTCTTTGATTTGGAGTAGTGATTAAGGAGTTTTTTTTTTTTGGAAACATGTGGTCTGAAACAATTGTCAAATATTTGTGTTGCCTGAGACTTATTTCATTAGGAGAGAAAAAAAAGATATTTTAAAGTTATATTGATTCTTATTATTGTATGGTGAAATTTTTTTTAAAACAGACTAAAAAATAAATAGTGTTAAATAAAATGGGACAAAAGAAATACAAATTAATTTTGAAATTATAGTCATTTTTGCAAGTATTTAAGAACAATATATTTTTGACATACAATGCACAACTAATCCTTCATGTTATACATTTGCGAATAATTCGAACTTATGGCCATGTGTGAAGAGTAATGGATTTTATTCGTTGGAGTTCTGAATTTTGCTATTACTTTACTATAATATTAATTTATTATTATTATATAGAAAAGGCATTTCTTAATATACGTCTTCTTTTGATCGAGGGGGTATATATAGTTTTATGTTTTTAATTAAATTATTTATTTATATTTCTTTTAGTTTTATGATATATAAAAAGTACATACACTTTTTTTTTATAAATTATGATAATTAATAATTTAAATATTAACATTAAGAGATATATAAAAAACTTGATTGACTTTTAAAATTTTATCAATGCCGCATAAATAAGGGCAAATGAAATAATAAATATTGTTTAAAAATAATCAAAAAAATATAAATTAAATAATTAACAATTTAAAATATTTGAAAGACGTATAACAATGTTATGAACTCTTAAAATTTCATTTTCCCCACGTAAATAGGTACATAATGAATAATATATATTACTTAAAATTATGTAGAAAGTATCGTAAAAATAATAATAGTTAATAATTTAAAATATTTTAAAAATTATTATATAAAAATTTGAATGATTCTCTGAATTTCAATATGTATTGAGATCATATTAAAATGGGTTCCCATGCCTTGTATGAAAGATGGATATTAAAAATTTAATTTGAATAGTTTCAATTCGGAATTAATAAACTATGATAAATAAATAAAATTGTCGGAAAAATATAAACATGTTGTGGCTGTAGTTTAGTGGTAAGAATTCCACGTTGTGGCCGTGGAGACCTGGGCTCGAATCCCAGCAGCCACACTTTAATATAATATGGATTTTTTTGATCCAGATTTTTTTTTTCCAATAAACGACGACATAAAGCGTCCATCAGAAAGCAATTAATTTAGTTATATAAACTCAACAAGTGATCTGAACAACACAAGAAATTTAATTAAAAAACAAGTGAAAGCATCAACAACAACATACCCAGTGTAATCCCACAAGTGGGGTCTGGAGAGGGTAAAATGTACGCAGACCTTACCACTACCACAAAAGTAGAGAGACTGTTTCCAGGGGACCCTCGTCACAAAACCAAACAAGTGAAAGCATCAAAATAAATTATTATCTATATCTTTGATTAAAAATATTGATTGAATTTCTCGTCCTTTAAAAAACGACTCTACAATTTTTTGATCCAGATTTTTTTTCCCAATAAACGACGACATAAAGCGTCCATCAGAAAGCATTAATTTAGTTATATAAACTCAACAAGTGATCTGAACAACACAAGAAATTTAATTAAAAAACAAGTGAAAGCATCAAAATAAATTATTATCTATATCTTCTATCTATATTATATTAAAAATATGTTGATCATTAAAAATATCGATTGAATTTTTCGTCCTTTATTAAAAGACTCTACAATTATAATGACCTTGAAGGTCATTTTTGGGCATTTCTAATAAGATTACCATTTTACTCCTCCTGACAATTACCCCGAGTCAAGTTTGTTTGGCTTTGAAAGTCGATTTTCGAGAATCTTGTAAAAATTAAATTTTTGCTAAAGAAATGAATTTTGTAGGCTTAAGTTGTTTAATTTTGAATTTTTAAGTCATCTAGAGATTCGAGTCTCGGAACTGAATTCCGTCGATTCCATTAGTCCTGAAATGTTTAAATTAGTTTAAGAGAGTTGTCAGAATCAGATTTGGAGTTGTTATGCAAATCTTAGGTCCGAAGTTGAAAATTGAGTTAAAGTTTGACTTTAGTCAACATTTTGAGTTCTGGTGCTCAGATTGAATTTCTGACGGTTCCAGGAGATGATTTAAGTGCTAGAATAAGTTTCGTGTCATAATATTTGAGTTGGTTTCGACTCTAACCCACAAACTCGTTGCCAATGTAGGATAGTTGTGCTATTAATTCGGGTGATTCTTGTCCCAAAAAGATGGACATTGATGTTGGATCCAAGAGAGAATTGATCGTCCTTTACCTTGGCAAGTTTTGGAAGGGCGTGGCAACGACGTTGCCCGTAAGGACCTGCATTTTTGTACGACTTCATCGGAGCTTGAGAATTTCATTATGGACAAAATTTGGACCAAGTGTCGTCTTAAAGGAGACCACACGGTCAGTGTGAGGTCACACGAGTCGTGTGGCCTCCAGTGGCACAACACTTGGCCTTAATTTTGAGAATGTGGCCTTGGAGTGGAGTTTTGGGCTAAGTCACATCACACTTGGACCCACATGGGCCATGTGACACTTCACGGACCATGTGGAGGGCCGTGTAATGACGTTGAGCTTGGAACACCAACATGTGAAGCAAAGTAGTGGGACACGGCCACCTTTACGGGCCGTGTGAAGTTTCACGGACCGTGTGCTCGTCCGTATAGCTCCGGAATGGAAGATTTTTCTAAGAATGGAAGATTTTTCTAAGTATGACTCTGGAATGGAAGATTTTTTCTAAGTATGGACCACGAACTATCAAATGAAAGCTCTTTGAATTAGCTTTCCAACACACTTAGTTTGACCTCATTTAGAGTTCGGATGAATAATTTATACCCGTTTTCGTAGAACTCGTTTGTACAGGGGTATATACAAGTTTCTCTTTTTAATTTCGTTTCATTATTGACGTTTCCGTGAATTCGATTATCTCTATTGGTCTTTTGGGATCTCCTATGCTATATAATGACCTTCTAAAGACCTAAAGCCCTATTCACTCTCTCTCATTCAAAAGACTCTCAAATCATCTTAAGAGTTCTTGAAGATTTTCAACTAGGGAATCAATACAAATTCAATTCTTCTTCAAATTCTTTTGGGTTTTTCTTCATCTTGGTGAAGGTATGTGGGTTTTGATCCTTTTGATTTCCTTTCAATCAAGGAGACCCAAATTATTTTCAAGCAATTTCATGAATTTCTAGCTTACTTTAAATTGGGGTTTTGAATATTATGATTCGTTAAATTCAAATAGTGTATGAGTTATATTTATCTATTGATTTAAGATAAATTAAGCTTTGAAATATTGGATTTCATCATTTTTATGAATCTATGATTGTGCATAGTCCCTTTAAGGTTTTGATCTAAGCATGAGTGATTCATATTATAATTTAAATATGAATTTGGTTATGGTTTTACTTTAATTTCATATTATATTATTGATTTTAGATCTAATCTCAATCACCCATGCCATTCTCACAATTTGCATAGCATATGCATTTCATGAGAATGGATTTATGAAATTATGAAGTGCGTTAAGCCCAATTATGTCATATGATATGATTTTGATAAGATATTAGTTATGACAAGAATGTGATCACATAAATGTCTATGATTATGGCTCTTGGAGCATTTTTTATGCTTGTACCATTTTGTATATGAATACGCTATTCTTATGCATGAGTATTATGACTATAAAAGTATGGCATTTGAGCCTAAGAATGAACTATTATGAATGATGTTTCGATTTTAAGCCCAATTGTGCATTGAAATGTTTTGGAAAGACTTGTATCTCTTTGAAAGCATGTATAACTATGTATATTATAAGTATTCTTGTGGGATGACGACTTAGCGCTGATGGAATGAGAGTTCCGCTCTTTTTCCTAGAACTATGTGTCTAGCATAGGTTTTTTTTTCGAAATGGGTCTTGTTCCCGTAAGGAAAGATGCCTCCGAAAAGGGTGTAGTTCTCGTAAGGAGAAGACATGATATGATATGACTTGATATGCTAATATGTGAAAATCCTAACCGAAATGGGTGTTGTTCCCGTAAGGAAGGTTACTTCATACGAAATGAGTGTTGTTTCCGTAAGGTGAAGTATGATTTACCTTTAGCAAGTACACCACCTCTTTACCGATAAGGGGATTTCATCGGGGTTCCAAGTAATAGCTCGCTTGGTCTTATTTATGTCGGTTAAGGTCACATCCCCACTATATATGAGCATTGCATTTCATGCATCATTTATATCATGACATATTGTTATATACTCTCCTTTGATATATGACGATTTCTGTACTATCACTACAAGAAAAAAAAACTTTTAATGACCATTTCTTAACGAAGGGAAATGAATCCGATCGTTATAAATATACCTATAGTGACCAATTTTTCGGTCGTTACAAATACACTTATAGCGACCAAATTTTTTTCGATTGTTATAAATATACTTATAGTGACAAAAAAAATTTCCGATCATTATTAATATACTTATAGCGACCAAATTTTTTTCGGTCGTTATAAATACACTTATAGTTACTATTTTTTGTTCGATTATTAAAGACAAATTTTAATCCAACATTAATGAGGGGATAAATTTGGTCATTAAAAATGTAACATTCCGCCGTTAAAACATATTTGTTAGTGTAAAAATATATTTTAATTAATATGAGTGCAAAAACATCAGACTAAATCATATTATAAGTATCACAAGTGACGTTTTATTAATCATTCTATTATTCTGATAAGAATCCTCCATCTTTTATGATTTTGGTTATTTCATAATAAAAAAAAGTTTAATAAAAAGAAAACAAATATTAATGTATTATTTTCTAATAACTTCATCCATCATTCTTATTATAGTCAATTATATAAAATTTTAAAATATTATAAAAGTATTTAGTTACAATCTTTTTGGCACAATTTTTTATAAATTAAATATTTTCTTGGTATAGTTTCCATATATGTTTTTATTTTGAGAGACAATTTATTAATCTTTACTTGACCTTTTTAAAGATGCAAGATGAAGTAGGTCAAAACAAAAAATTATAATGACACAAAAATTAAAAATAGAAGATATTATATTAAATAATAATTATGAGCTTATGAGATTAATTTAAGGTAGAAAAGTTATATAAATTTGGTAGTAAGTAATTTTCTCAAGAGGATAGATATTTCTCCACTTGCAAATTACCTCGATCAATAGACTTAAGAATCAGTATTCAGTAATAATATTTTTTCTAATAAAAAATATATATTGTGTCGACTTTTTTCTCATTATTGGTTGTGAAACTAACAGCTGTATATAAAGAAAAACCATTCGTTTGAGTTAGAAAAATATAGACTGAAATTTTACAAACAGACAATTTAAAAAGTTTTACATGACATATAATCAACTATTAAATTAATTAAGAGATCATGATTTTTTTATTATTTAAAATTTAAGATGATATATTTGATTTGTATCTCATAGTATTTTAATGATATTGAATTATTTATATTTGATTAATATTATTAGTATGAAAAGTAAACTTAAAAGAAATTGGGGGGTTTTTATCCATGAATCAATATGCAAAAAGTTAATAACTTAAGGTGCAAAATACAAAACAAACAACTTTATGTCTAAAACTAGAAAGCCCAATGTTATTTTTATTTGATTATGAGAATAGAAACAAAGTTTATATTTCATTGTAGTTAATCTTTTGTTTTGCAAAAAAGAAGAAGAAGAAGAAGAAGAAGAAGAAGAAGAAGAAGAAGAAGAAGAAGAAGAAGAAGAAGAAGAAGAAGAAGAA
>JAPFFP010000115.1:4195-19783 GCA_026153255.1 Solanum medicagineum
TATCTATCTATCTATCTATCTATCTATCTATCTATCTATCTATCTATCTATCTATCTATCTATCTATACCTCATCATGACAATCATAGGGCACTCACCACTCTTTTATCAAACTTAGGGAAATCGACTCATCACCTTTACTTACCTAATAGGTATATTACTCTAACTACAAGCCTCAATCAACCGTCACTATTGCTATCTCGTCCCTTTCTTTCCATCATCATCATTCTAACGCTAGAATGATCAATTCTACTCATGTTTATAGGACCTCACATCTCACTTTTAGGTGGTAACGTTAAACTCTTTAGAGACACTAATTTCTCTCTCATGGGTAACATCAGAAGCAAGTTTTGAAGAAAAAGAGTCTGGGTACCTCTAGAGCTAACTCAAATGTATGATTCATATGAGTAATGGTGCACTCTTTCTAGTCATTCAACTTAGCCTACTAGTTGGCTTCCCTGGTGCAGTCTCTCTACCACTCTGATTACTTTATCGCAGAGGATCTCACCTATAAGAGTGTGAACATTATTATCTCTATCACCTTGTGGATGAGGCATAGTCGAAAAGTGTAGAATATCGCATGAATCGTCATAGATTTCTTAAGAAATAGCTGTATCGCACGATTTAGAATTTAAAAGAAGGGAAACTTTTCCTAATGTCCCATAGCCTCCCTATTATGGATGTGGCATGCTGCACACCAATAATAAGGACTCTACTGGATACGACTTCATACACTCCCTAGGACACTTGAACTCTATACTCTAATACTAAGTTTGCTCACGCCTTGGGAGGGTACCCTACACTTTACCGACACTCAGAGACTATTGCTAGTCCCCAAGCGAACCACTTGGCCTTATCATATTCATTCAATTAATAAATTCGAGATAATCAGTGAAAGACTAAGGAAAGTAATGGGCACATCTTATCTAGTCTCAAAATAATATCAATAAATAGAAAGGCTAGTAGGAAGAGGTAGCTCAATAAGTCTTAACATCAACATTCGACACTAGTCTATGAAGCCTTTATCACTGTCAAGTGGTGCCAATGACAGACCCAGGGCTACCTCAAAATAAAGGAAAGCTAATCAAATCTAAATCTAAAACCACAATGAAAATAAATTTATTGATTCCTCCGAAGTAGGGGAGGCTCACCAATCAGCTGAAAGTCACCGATAAAAAGAAATAAGGTACTCTATTCAATTACATACATAAATTGGGTTGAAAAAGCAAACCCAGTCTCAAACACTCAACGATGTGCCTAATGACGATCCTTAATCTATATATCTGCATCATGAAATGATGCAGCGCCTAGTAGCATCAATATGTGGAATGTATGGTATGAAATAGAAATAGGTAGAATAATATGGAACAACATCAACTCAGAATTATAACCAATCAAAATGTCAACTATATATCTAAAGCAAGAATGACCCATCAACAAACTCAATTCAACTCAACTCAACATCAGAATACTATTAGTGTGGGACCTATCTGGGAGTTTCTTGGACCTACAACCATCACCTATGAGTCTGTGATGATACAACAAAGCGATGTATTTACGACATTCGCCCAGTACCTTGCCAGGGTGAAAGGGAGTGGCATCTATGGATCCATAATAACATCAAAGTCCTCTTTTGGGACTAAGGAAACATCCCTTTTCAGGTCCAATCCCCTCCTACGCGGGCTACGTAATTATGAGTGTGAGTGAGACTCACTCATACACATTTTGGTGTTCAGTACTCCTACCAGGACTCAATGTGCTCATAGACATCAAACATTAAGATTTCTCATCATTTAGTCTCTTTTGGACAAAGAACATCGACTCATCTCATCAACCATCAACTCTATGGATTAAGAACATTCTTTTAAGATTATGGTCAACCTCTTTAAGACTCTAATGACATTAATCTTATCATCACCATCACCAACACTCTCAATTCAGGACTATAACCACAACAACAAGCACATTTATACCATCAAAGCTCTAAGCTCATCCCTTAAGCTCATTCTTGCAATCTTTAACCAAGTAGCATATAAAATTGTGTAAAATACTTCATAATAAAATATGTATGCTGTAAAATTTAGTTTGTGATGATCATCAACATGAAAATACATGTAAGTAATATAGTTTTTCAAGAATTTAATCAAGATAATACTTTAAGAATCATGTATGGGGACTCATGGACTCTCACTCATCTATGACTATCTATGAGGCACATGGGAGAACAATCCCATGCTTTTAGTTTAGCCTTACATACCTGAAAAATTGATATTATAATAGAAATTTGATGAATGTTAGCTTTGTTGGAGAAAATCCTCGATCTCGATAGTTCCTTTAGAGTGGAAGAACTTGGTCAGACATTGTTTAAAGGGCTTCTCCTTGATTCCTTAATTCTCGACTTAGATTTTTTTGAGTTCTTGATGAAGAACCCTACATTCGTGAAAAAGAAGAATCAAGAAATCCTTTCTTGGGATTCTTGAATTCGTCTTCTTGAAACCCTAAGTTATGATTTAAGATTTTATTAGAGATTCATGAACAGATGAAGAAATTTGGGTTAGGTAGATTAAATTTTATGAAGAATAACTTACCTTGAGGATGAATCTTGAAAGCTAATCCTACCTTGATGACTTTTGTGATGATTCTTGAGTGTTTATGTTCAGGAGTGAAGGAGAGGGTTTTTAATACCCCTCACAGAATAAAAGATAATTTTCCTCAGAATTTAAACAGGTCCACAACATGCTCCGGGTGGAAAAGATGGTCCGGAAGCTTTCTCTCTCCACAAGCAAGACGAGATCACCACTTCTCTCTGTAATGGACTTCCTTTACTTCGTAAACTTTCCTTAGAGGTCCTTTCATAGATTCTCGAACCTCCGACAAACAGAATCTCCATGCATGAGTTTCTTCTCTCCTCCCCGCAGCCATACATCCCTTTTTTGCTTTTGGCCCTTTTTGTTAGGCATTGAACCCTACCCTATGGAGTGGTACTGAGTGGTGTCCTCCCCTCCCTAATACCTAACAAAGTTCCATCTATGGAGCCTAAAGCTTAAACTATAGCAGTAAGCAGTAAGCAGTAAGTTGGCCTAGTCTCTCGCCCAACCTTTGCCTTCTTCAATGGCCAAGTTGAAGCATTCAACGTCGGCCTACCACCTTTGTTTTCAAGGTTGAGCTTGTTCAATTGAAGCTAATGCTGTGCTACCCTTCCCTTGTTCAAGATAAAGCGAGCACTTTCTTTTAGCTACCGACCCAAACAAAAGAGATTAGTCTCTTGATCGATCGATTGATTGGATCGAAGTACGAAGGGGTTGATTGAAGTCTGAGATCAGCCCAAGACTAAGGCCGAGCAACTAGCTGCTGCAGGATTGGACATCTATCTATCTCACAATGCTCCCCTACTCCGGAAGGAATACTCATCTTTATTACGGCTCATTACCGCAACGCTCGTTCACCCCTTCTGCTTCTTCCATTCAAAAAAAGGTAGTCTTTCCTTGGTAGATAGCATCTTGAAGTGAAGCGAAGGCATTATTGAAGGAAAGAGATGGTGGGTTAGTCAATTGCATTAGGCAGGAGATGCAGGACCTATCTTAACCGCAAGTGCATTCGCTACTTGATTCCATCTTAAATCCCACCGATTCCAAAGTGTGTATCTCTTCTTTACTTTTAAGTGACAAGGGGGTGTGTGACAAAGGGTATACTTTATTCTCTATGTTGCTGTCTCATCAATGATCATAGATTAATAGCTAAGCCTACCCTTTTGTGCTTGTCAATCTGTATCTCATTCTTCAGGTATAGTTTTCTTTGATCACAGATTCGACAGGTGATCCGTCCTTTCTCCCCCTTTCATCATAAGGCGTGGTCTGACTCTGAGAAAAGAAATTCCTGTGTTTAGGTCCCTACTAAGTAGAATTCGTAAACTATGCAAAGGGTCTTTGAAGACTTTTTCCAGAGTTTTTAGCAAAAAAAGCAAAAACAATTCTCAACGCCCTCACGAGGTAGTGATGAGTTAAACTACTCGTGTTGGCATGGAAGTCAGCCCGGTAAACTGATTCCATTATGTTACTAGGGTTCCAAACCTTCCCCTGAGCTCTAAAATCTACAAATATCTTTTCAACTCAAGAAATGCTAAAGCTATTTAGAGTTGGTATTTCTAACTAAGTCGGAAGGAGGGCTTTGGGCAAAGAGCAAGTCGAAAGCCATATTTTTGATTCAATCCCAGTATTGAAAGACGTGACTTCAGGAGTGGATTTCGGAAGGAAAGACTTCGTTTACTTCCTGCAAAATTGCTTATGTAAGAACTAGTAGAAAGAAAGGGGCGTTTAGCCACTTGACTATAAGGAAAGAAATTTGAAAAAACGAGAAGGAATTTCTTATATAAAGATATGGGTTTCCGAGTTTAGATCGAAATGGAATCCCCAAAAACCACGGATGGAGTATTAGACTTGTTTTCCTTTGATAGAGGCACTGTAAATGCAAGTAATAACAATCATTCGGCCGATTGCTCTTATCCTGCCTTCGCTGACACAGAAGAGAGAGAGCACTCCCCAAGCCAAGGATGAGTGCCAAAGAGAAGATGCGTAAGCTAGTCTGTCAGAAGAAAAAATCGAGGGAGTGAGATTTTAGGTTTCATTAGGGTAGACCGAAGACCAAGCCAATCTCGAAACAAAATAAAAAACTTATTGCAACTACGAACGTGAACAGATGCTTTCTCATTAGACTATTTTGACCGATTGTTTATGTCGACCCTATGCTACGATTCTTCTTCTCTTATGAAATTTCTAGTTAGATGAACACTGCTCTACTTTATGACGGAGTGCTCTTTCGCTCTTATGAAAGCTGGTATCTCACTTTCGAAAGAGAGACTTGACGTGGTGGTGTACACCTAGCTCCATAGTTGGGCTAGTCACTGGCTAGAGGGCGACCGATCTACTGGACCGGAGGCAGCCAAGAATGTTATATAAAAAGGACCAAGGAGGATCCTATCCATCAGGAGAAGGAGGATGAGTAGGATCTAGCTTTAGGGATGGAATCGAAGCGAAGAAATTCGTTCATGCCACGAAGATCTATATGGAAGTGCTATCTTGTTGATGCATTCCTCTTGAGAATGAAGAAGAAGAGATATCTTCTTTTTAACAGGAAAATTTGGTCACGTAGATCTTCTATTTCGCCAGAATTCGTTGATTGCTCCGTACAATATTTACAATGTAAAAACTCCTTTTCGTTGTAAGATTACTGAAGGAAAGGTTGGTCATAAATCTGGAGAGTTTGCTTCTACATGGAAACGAAGACCTTCAAGAACAAATATTGGACAGGGAAGATAAAGTGGGAAAAAGTAAAGTCTAAGTGGATATGGCAAGAAAAGGAAATCCAATTTCGGTAAGACTTGATCTGAATCGTAGTTCAGATTCAAGTTGGTTTAGTGAGGGCGACCGTAGTCAGACGATCAACCCCCTTTGGGGTTCACAATTTTCCTTATTGTATTTCTGAATTATTATTCGGACGGTATTCTAGAGGGATTCCTTTCGGTGTGCAACGCGGGAAGGGCTTCTCCGTTTGTCCTTTTTTACCCTTTGGGTAGGGAAGCGCAACCCCACATTCCTGAGCCCGAGGTTGCACCCATTCCGTGCGTCATCTTGGTTTCGAAATTTGAACGCCCTCTCATTCCTAATATCCAAAGGAGAGCGGAACTTCAACACCGTCTATCCTTCTATTTTATCGGGAGGAACGAGCCCAGACATTTGCCACTCTTTTTGGCGATCTTAGAGAAACATTTTGTCTTGGAAAAGAGGGTTGAGGCTGGATTGGTGCGGGAGGGCTTTCTCCCAAGATAGTTCTGGATCAGAGGTCAGAAATCCGCAACCTCCTCTTTAAACACCCTACTAGGGGTGGAGCGGTTCTCTCAGAGAATAACTTAAATAGGTATTTGGCTCAGGGCGAGCGGGTGGGGACACAGCAGAGCTTGCCCTATCGTAAGGTGCTTCGTGCTACCTGCTATTGGGTCTAAGTAGGTTCTCCCACTTTTTTGCCTTTCAGAAGGATGGCCCACACATGGACAGGGGGAAAGGGCGGCTGGCATAGAAGTCTCTCGCACGGGCGAAGGAGATGCATTTCTGGTACTGGTGGTATTGGACAAGCTCTAAGGGAATAATCTTTTTCTTATTTCTGTATTTCTTTCCCATGACGACTAAGAACAGGCAAATCAAAAATTTCACTTTGAATTCGGACCTCAACATCCTGCTGCTCATGGTGTTTCACGATCAGTATTGGAAATGAATGGAGAAGTGGTAGAATGTGCGGAACCATATATTAGATTACTCCAGTGCGGCACAAAGCCGCTGATGCCGAGTCGGCTCCTATGCCGCTAGCTATGCCCTGCTTGGTCCCCCTCCCCTGGCATGGTGGAGGTTCCGTAGCACGTCATGAGCACCGGGCTAAGGGGCGGTTGAGCAACTCAAGCGAACCGCCTTACCTTATTCCAACATAGGGACAGAAGGGAGAAGCTTGAGAAGGTGTCCTCGTTATCCATACCTCCGGTCGGATGAATGGAGGACCGACCAACCCGGGGCTATATGAGCGTTGGCGGGTTCTGGAATACGTGTTAAGGGTGCTAGCACATATCCCGAGGTGATCATCACCACCTGCACGTCACATCTCAAAACTATTTTAGTGTTTTGTATCGAAAAATTATTTTTTGATTCAGTCGCTTTAAAATTCGACCGAGATCATTCTCCCACTATATTTTTCGTGCTAATTGCAAATCCAGTATCAAATTTTTGAATTTTTGTTGTAGGGGTATTTGGATAATTTCATAAGGTGTTACATGATCGAAGGTCTATCTTGGAGAAAATAGTCGCACCCTAAAGTTGGTCGAACAAGTCATCGATCCTCGGAAAGGGGCACTTATTCTTGACTATCACTTTGTTCAATACGTGATAGTCAATACATATTCTAAGGGAACCATCCTTCTTTTGCACGAAAAAGACCGAAACACCCCATGGAGAGACACTCAATCTGATAAATCCCTTCTGTAGAAAATCTCTCAATTGCTCCTTCAATTATTTCAACTCCGCAGGGGCCATTCTATATGATGGAATAGAGATAGGATGGGTGTTAAAAAGAACATCAATTCTGAAGTCAGTCTCCCTGTAATGAGGGACTCCGGGCAGATCCTTAAGAAATTCATCGGGGAACTCAATCATGATCAGGACAGACTCAAGAGTATGCGGCTCAACATTATCAAATTCAACTTGCACGAGGTGATAGATACATCCCTTAGAGATCAGTTATCGAGCCTTGAGGTAAGCAATAAACCTACCCTTCATCACAATAGAATGTCCCTTCTACTCAACAACGAGCTCATCTGAAAAGTAGAGTTTGACAGTACGAGTTTTGCAATCAACAGAGGCATAACAAGTGTGAAGCCTGTCCATGCCAAGGATCACCTTGAAATCAACCATCTCTAACTCAATCAAATCGGCAAGAGTATCCCTATGATAGATGGACCCTAAACAATTTCTATAATTCTCTCAGCTTGGATGGACTCATTAATAGGAGTAGAAATAGAAAATGGATCAAGCAAGCACTCAGGAAGGATCTCAAATCCACTCACCACATATGGCATCACAAAGGAATAAGTTGCACCTTGATCAAGTAATGCATAACAAAGAAGGTAAAGAATTAAAGCATACCAGTCACAATATCTGGTGCGAACTCTTGATCCTGTCACTTCTTTGTCGCATATAGACAGTTTAACCCACCGCCTGTCCCTAGTACAACACGTCTCTGGTTGCCTCTTGCAGGTGGTGCTGTGGTAGAAGACTAGGCATTGTTGCCCCACATTGGACACTCCCTCTGAAAATAGCCTGGCTGACAACACTAGTAGCAACTGTTCCCTCCATCTCTGCACTCTCCATGTGTATCCTTCCATATTTCCCATAAGGTGTCTTCCCTTTCGAGCTAAGGGTCACACTGGCCTGAGATTGTGAACCCTGTGCTCTAAAGTTTGGTTGACCTTGGGACCTATAATCATACCTGGTAGTAGGGGCTGGTGCACTGGCTGAAGATGGTGTATAGCTAGGGACCTTTTATGGAAGTAAGACTTATCTCCCTTAGTCCTCTTAGTCTGATTGGGCTCAGGCACGACTGACTTAGCCTTCTTACTTAGATGCTCCTCTCTATCTTTTTTCTTATCCTTCTCAGTTTGCTGGGCATAAACTATAATTCTGGAGATATCCATACTTGGGATCAACAATGCCGCTTTACACTCTTTCTTCACATGTTTACATAATCCCGATACGAATTTCCTCATCCTTGATCTCATATCCTAGACCATCTCTAGGGAATACTTGGATAGCTAGAGGAACTTCAGGCTATTCTCTTTAACAGTCAGCCCTTCCTATTTCAGCTTCACGAACTCCTCAATCTTGGCCTCTCTCAAATCTTGAGGGAAGAAGTGATCTAGGAAGGCACTCTCGAACTCATCCCAAGCAGCAACTCAACATCCTCACCTCGAATTTGCTCTCACCATTGTACCAAACATTAGCCACATCCTTGAGCTGATGGGAAACAAGCTCAACTCCCTCAATCGTAGTCATATGCATTGCTTTTATCACCTTCCACATCTCATCGATGAAATTCTGAGGGTCCTCCTCAACCTTTGACCCAGTGAAGACTGGTGGGTTCATCCTCAGAAAATCTCTCAATCTGGTGGAAGCTGTTGGCTCTTACGAATTAGAAATAGGAGTCTGTGAACTTTGGTTCCTACTCTGAGCCGCTACTAGTTGAGTGTGCATGGTAATAGCACCTCTGAAGTCAGCCTCTGGGTAGGATAAGGTGGAGCAGTAGGTGTTTGTGGAACACTAGTGACTCTGGTAGGTCGACCTTAACCTCTCATTTTCATTTGAGTAGGCACCGTTAGGATCGGGTTCTCAATATCATTAGCTGGGGACTTCTTTGAGTGATGGTAGGCTTAGGAGGCATAATCTACAAGTGTGTAACACATGGATTAGATGGATACTTTAATAGAGTTAAACTCTATCACATGAACTCTAAATACAAGAAAGTGTAACAATTTCTAATGTCTGATAAGCTCCTGCTCATAAAGTGTGGTGCAAAACACACCTATAAACAAGAGTCTACTAGACATGACTTCATAGACTCCCTAGGACTTGTGAACTATATGCTCTGATACCAAGTTTGTCATGCCCTGGGAGGGTACCCTTGGCATGGCAGACATTTGAAAAACCATCGCTAATTTCCCAAGAGAACCACCTGGCCTCATCGTCAAATCAACTCAATAGCGAAAGAAAATACTCAAATAAAATAAAACATCATATCGTAAATATAACTCTGCTAAAGTATCATTTCTAATGAATAATTAGAAATAAGACATACTCAACAAATTTTCTACTCAAAGTCTATGAAGCCTATAATCAATAATCTATATGGTACTATGAAATGCCGTGGATACCCGAAATCAAGAAATAAAATACTCAAATAAAAATAAGAAGGATAAATGGGCTACTCCAGAAGCAAGTAGGGCTCACCAACTCTGAGAATGTACTGATCTAGACCTTAATGATGTATGAGCTGAAGTCCTTTATCACCTGTATATTCATCATGAAATGATGCAGGTCCAAATGGACGTCAGTACCTGGAACATATTGGTATGTAAAATAGCTCCGAAAAATAAAACTCAACTCACTCACCTCAACTGGAATGACTCATATTAAATTTATAAATATATAAGTTTTAATATAAATCACGCTTTTGAAAATAGACTCAGTAATATTAGAGTTAAATGTCATGTTAAATCAATGTTTGCTTAGGAGTTTCTCTTAACCAACATCCAATCCCATCACCTTTAGTTTGGTGATGCACAATGAAGGTGATGTAGTTGCCACACCCATCCTAAACTTGCTAGGATAAAAGATAATTATCTCTCTCATGGATCCATAATAAATGTCCATCTTTTGGGACATGAGTCGCCATAATGTGTTAAATGATTATCGTACGTTGACAACATAGTTCTGTGGGTTAAAGTAGATATTTACTCTCTACCATCTTAATGCTCGATACTCCTCCCAAGACTAAAAGATGCTCAACTCATCAATCAACTCAAATCTCAACCTCATTGGGTCATCTTGACTCGACTCATCTCAGTTTCTCATCAACTCAATCAAATAAGGAAATCAATCAGACTCAAACAATCATTCAGACTCACTCAATTAGACTCGTCATGGAATGCAAGCAAAATGCATCAATGGACATGCAATCATGATACTATAAGCTCCTCATGCTCAATTATTCTCAATTTACTCAACTCAAATAATCAAACTCAAACCTCAACTCAGTCCATGCATAGAGTTTCATATATCATGCAATTTGATCTCATAATGTTAATGCACACAATTTATACCTCAATCTCATATTAACAGTAGTGTAATAAATCAATTATTTAGTCATAACCATGAGAACTCAAAGTAAATGTTGAAATTTTGGTGTTTAGGTTATAGAATTCTTAAAACTCAACTCTTTTTCTCAGTTACGACCCAAGAAAAGAAAAAGGGCATGTGAATGAACATAGTTTAGCACTTTAGTAGCCTTACATACCTGAAAATAGAAGAAACAATTAAACCTCAATCGATCCTTGCGTTTGAACTTAAAGCCCTTCCTTTTCTTTCTCCTCCGTTGCTCTCAAGAAATCCCTAAGTATGAAGAATGGTGAAAATACTCTTACGATTTGTTTTAGGATTTCAATTAAGTCTAAAACGTCCGAGGATTGGATTAAAAAGGTGTAGGACTAGACAAAAATATCCTTTGTAAAACTGCTGATAAGTTCTACGAGACCCCATCTATGGGCCGTAGATAACCTCTCGTAAGTATGGTGTCAAAAACTTTAAGATACTAGAATTCGGCATAAAATCTACGTAACCACTTCTATGAACTGGAAAAACTTCTATGGTCCGTCTGATAACTCGAACCTCAAGATACTAAAAAGTTGATTCTTGGATCACCAAGTCACGGAACCAATCTATGGGTCGTAGAGCATTTTATGGGCCGTATGTTGTCTTGTTCATGGGCATCAGATTTAGAAAATTTTTCCAAGTCATCTGGGGATTTACAACACCTCTTCTAAAGGCTGTAGATCTCTGTACAGGCTGTAGATAGCCCTCGTGGTTTCTCTTCATGTAATTTTTCTTAGTCATTTTCTCAATTTTCTCTGTGCATCTTCTCAAACTAGGTGGAAAGAATCAGAGGTGTTACATAAGTAATCACGGGGACTAGCCCCAACTATCACAAGTCAACCGGCATAGTACATCAAAGCAATTGTCCTTATACTCCTCAACAAAATGGTACAGTTGAAAGAAAACATAAGCACATCTTAGAAGTGGCTAGAGCTCTTAAATTCTAAAGTAGAGTGCATATAAAATTTTTAGGTTACTGTGTTAGGAGCTCAGTTTACTTGATCAACAAATTTCCTTATTAAGTTTTAGAAAGAAAAACACCTTATGAACTCCTATATGGCAAGGAGCCCAAACTTGATCACTTAAGGGTATTTGGGTGCCTATGTTATGCCAGCAAATTACCTAGAGGTGATAAGCTTACTGCCAGGGCTAAAAGAGATGTTTTGGTTGGATATTCTAAGACTAAAAAAGGCTACAAGATATATGATCTAGATGAAAAGACCTCTTTGTCAATAGAGATGTAAGTTTCAGAGAATTTGAGTTCCCTTTCAAGATGGATACCTCATTTGAGATGGACATGTTCAGTATCAATTCTATAATTAATTCTATTCCTGCTAAAGCTGATACAATACAGGCTCCTGCTTTGCCTATAGAAGAGGTGCATACCCCCTTCCCTCCATAACCATACAAGTTTTCATTTCTCCTCCTACACTAGTTGAGGACTAACAGGTTGATAACATACAAGACACTACCTTTCCTGAAAAAGAGGTACATGTTGTTTCCATGCCTGATCAAGACACTGGTGGTCTACTATGATCCCTGCTCATAGTAGAATAGTCAAGGAAACCAAACCTCCCATATGACTTAGTGATTATGGTTCTACTATTAAGCTAACAGGCCATTACTCTTATCCTATTTCATAACAAGTTTCTTATTCTTACTTGTCCATTGCTTACTAAACATATTTAACCAACTTCTCTACCACCGTTGAATATGCCTCATTCAAGAAGGCTTCCTAAGATCCTCAGTGGGTTGATGCCATGCAACAGGAGATAAATGCTTTGGAGGCTATTCACACTTTGGAACTGACTTCTTTGCCTACTGGACAGAAGCCTATAAGTGCTAAATGGTATAAAATTAAGTATAAAACCTAATGGCGAGGTTGAAAAGTACAAAGCTAGATTAGTGGCCAAGGGATACTCAAAGAGAAGGTTTAGACTATCATGAAACCTTCTCCTCAGTTACTAAGATGGTTTCAGTCATAACTGTGATCAGTGTTGCTACTTCGAAGGAGTGGGATCTCTTCCACATGGATGTCAGTAATGCTTTTCTTCAAAGAGACTTGTATAAGGATGTGTATATGGAACTTCCTAGGGGTTCCCATAAACAGGGCAAGACTAGAGTGTGAAGGCTCTTGAAGTCCGTGTATGGCGTTAAACAGGCTACAAGATAACGGAATATCAAACTAACTTTGGCTCTCTTGGTTGATAATTATAAACGGAGTTCCCATGATCATTCATTATTCAGTAAGCAACAAGGATCAAATATTGTGAGCATCCTCATATGTGTAAATAATCTCCTTATCACTAGAAACAACAAAGGCCTCATCCAAGAAGCAAAAAAATATCTTCCTAGCAAATTTATAGTTAAAGACTTGGGACAACTTAATTATTTCCTAAGGATAGAAGTTTTGCTTAATCAAAGGAAATATGCTAAGGAAGTGATTTCTGATGTTTGTTTAAGTGGAGCCAAACCAAATTCCACACCTTTAGAAGCCAATATCAAACTGACAAGTGTGTCCTATGATGATCATGCTAGAAAAATAATTGATGATCTTTTACTGGAAGATGTTACTTCCTATCAAAGACTAGTTGGGAAATTGATCTACTTGACAATAACTAGACTTGACATCTATTTTGCTGTACAATTACTAAGTCAGTTCATGTAACAACCTAAAAGATCTCATTGGGATGCAATATTTAGGGTTGTGAGATAGCTCAAACTCTCACCTGGGTTAAGAGTTTTTATGAAGAAAGTTCTATCCTAGAATTAAGTGCCTATTGTGATTAGAACTGGGCCGCATATCCCAATAGTAGGAGATCAGTGACAGCCTTTGTGATACAACTTGGAGGTTCCTTAATCTCCTAGAAATCAATGGAACAACACACAATTAGCCATAGCTCAGCAGAATCTGTGTATAGGAGCATGGCTTCAGTAGTATCTGAAGTCATTTGGTTGGTTGGTTTGCTACAAGATATCGGTATCAAAGTCCCTACTCTTGTAAGACTGTTCTATGACAACAAAGCTACAATTCAAATACCCTCAAATCCTATGTTTCATGAACATATGAAGCACAATAAAATTGATTGTCATTTCATAAGGGAAAGAGTACAGATAGGGCTGATCAAACCTGTACATTTCTACTACTTTGTAGTTAGCTGACTTGCTTACTAAAGGTCTTGGAGTGGCACAATATCACTTCCTTCTTCCAAGCTTGAGGTTCTAGATGTTTTCCACCCTCCAACTTGAGGGGGTGTATTGAAATAATTATTTCTATCAATTGTTAATCAGTGATAGTGTCGTTGTGAAGTAATTAACAAGATCAATTAGTTAGTTAGTTACAAATTAGTTAGTTAGTTCCAGTTGTTGCCAACTGTATCCAGTTGGCTAGCTTTATAAATACTAAGCACCGTATGTAATTGAAATGCAATTTTCTGATTCTATAAAAAGATCTTCTCTCTTTCTTCCTGACTTTTCCTTCTGCGAAGCTCAGATACATCCACCAATGGTGGATGCATGTACCTTGTATCCCCTGAATTGACTCAAATTTCACAGTGTTGGTGAGCGGAATAGGAATATCTCATGGACATTTTTGAGAGGTTTCCCCCTTGAAATAGTGCTCCAACTATACTTAATTAGCCATAGTCTTTTCTCACTTGTTGATAAGATAATAACATGTGAGACTAAGCTCTGATAGGAACTGAAAGTGCAACAAGAGAAGGAATGATTTGCCTTTTTTCCTAGTTGACTAAGTTCTCAGTAGTCAATTGTAAATATAATAATTGTAGATTAAAATACAAATTGTAATGAGAATGCTAAAGAAAATTGACACATAAAGTTTTTTTACTGGTGGAGAGCTAGTGCGGATCTTATTCCAGTCCTCTAAGATTTCAGGGGCATTTTCTTATTATTATTTTTTGGATTGTTGAAGAGATAGTTGAGTGTATTTTGTATGTCTACATACTGTTTCTTCTCTCATAATTTTATGATACAGAAACTCATCGATAATATTTTTTCTCTTTTTAGAATACAAAGTAAAAATCACTAAGAGATATAATGTTTATTAAAGTTAAGAACTTGAGAAGGTTCTTTAGATGACTTTTAGGCTTTCATTTGTGGAGATGGAAACCTAATAGATTTGTTCGTCGAAAGAAAAAGGACTAGATTAATCATATTTACAAGACTAAAGCTAAATTAATCTAATATATAGTAGTCATTGGTTTTCCATTGAAGTTCTCAAGTCATCAAAACTTCAGTTTCGTTCATGATTCCTTGATAGCAATAATTTTATGAGAGTTTTTAAGCTCACTAATTTTCAACCTATTTTTCCCCTTATAAATGAATGAATAGGCAAATCCTTGATTGTTATTCTTAATTAATACACTGATTTCTTCCTTAAATATGGTGTTCATTAAGTTTTTGGTCCTTTTTTCCTTAAATTATGCTTGATTTAAGGCTTCTCGATACTGGATTTCCTTGATACCTCTTGGTATGTACATGCTTTCCTTTTAGGACTTCTTCATTGATTGAATTTTTCTCCAAAAAGTATGCCATCAATCATTAAAATCTAAACACTATACAAACAACCTAGCTAACTGCCTTTGATCAAATCTTCAGATAGTATGTAGAAGGTATTGGGAACTGATTCAAGGTTAGTACAAATTTTCACCCTCAGTTAAATAGTTAATCTGAATGAACTGTTCAGGGTGTTAGAGAACATATTTAATGCATGTGTTAATGATTTTGTAGGTCACAGCTAGGACCAGTTCTAGTCTTTGGTGGAGTTTGCTCACTATAATAGTTATCATTCCAATATTTTGGTTTCACCATTTGAGGTATTATATGATAGTAAGTGTAATTCTCCTATTTATTGATTCAGTGCCTTTGAGGATGGACAATGGGGTATAAACATTTTGAGAGATTCTATAGATAAGTCAAAAGTGATTTAGGACTGACTTCTTACAACGTAAAGTAAGAAAAAAGGTTAAACGAATAAAAAAGTTCATCATTTGGAGTTCATGGTTAGTGATAAGTTTTTGTTGAAGGTATCACCATGAAGGGTGTGATGAGGTTTGGAAAGAAATATAAGCTTAAATTGAGATTTATTGGTCTATTTGAGATCCTTTGTT
>JAPFFP010000116.1:0-10386 GCA_026153255.1 Solanum medicagineum
GTTATGTGTAATAACCTCTGTTGGAAAGATCAAAGCTACTGGAGGAGTTTCGGTTATGTGTAATAACCTTTGTTGGTTTTAGCAGGTTCCTTTATCCTGCCACGCTTCTTTTCATAAGGGAACATGCCAATTAACGTAACTGTTGTTTGTTAGGTTTTGTTTCTTCAATTGGAAAATTACATTTTGTTTTGTAGGTTCTGTGGAATTATCTGACTTTTTACTGCTTTAAACCCATTACACCATATAGGCATAGTGATCATAAAATTTTGTATTTGATCCTATTGCTAGTCTGTTAAGAATTCAAAATAAGTTGTGTCTTATATTATATATATATTTGATGACAATTACACTTCCTCATACTCTGTAAATTTTACTCCTATAGAGTTCTGCTAGACCAACAAATATAGATTAAGTAGGTATTAGGTTGATTTTTGAGTTTACGTATATAAATCTAGTTAATAAGAACAGAGGGGACCATCCTGTGAATTATTAGCAGACGCTCTCTCAATTAAAACAAATGGGGGTTGTCTGCTAAGAACGTTAGCATATATGATAGATCCATGTGCTCCTCCAGGCACTCATGGTTATTTGAATTGCTGGTGTTTATCTGATCCAGAAGGTCTTTTCTTATCATTAGACCTGTAATTGAGGCCAACCGCGTGGATCGATTTACGTGAATTGAAATCATGCAGGCAATGGAGAAGGCCCCGCGACATCGGCGAAGCACGAGCACGCCCTTGGCCGTACTGGGCATGTGAGGCGTCATGCTGGGAGTGTGACATACATGTTCCTATTACCATCAATAGAAGTCATTAATTCCCTTAATAGATGTTTGAATAACTTTTATGCTTGTCTTTTTGTTTCAGCATGAGACTTTTCGTTTTTTGTCATATTTCTTGTACTTTTAGCATGTATGCATTTATTTATTCACAGAATGAAAATATCAGCTTCTAATTTTGGTGGTGGTTATCATATATTGTGCCTAATCATTACCTATTCCAATACTTACAGATAAATCAAGTTCCATATCAAGGTCACTTATTTTTTTGGATTGTATCTATGTTTTTTTTCTCGTTTTTATACTTGTGGAACAAAGGTAATTGAAATTATACTTCTTCGTTGTATCTCCGCCTATAATTTTCGTACATCTTAGAAATTCATGTCCTCTTTATGTTTGAAAAATGACTTTACAACTTTTGTAACTTTGAATACTTTCTCCTCTTTTCCCTAGCTACAACCAACTACAGCTGCAGCAACTCACATTTTCAATTTTAGTCTTTCTGTCAAGCTATCAATGTAATAGTATAAACTGTGTAGATGTTCATATTTTTTATAACCTTTATCAATGTGTTAATATGAAATTTGTTCCATATAATTTTAACTTAGTTGTAGTGATTTTTTTACTATCGACAAATGCTCATGCCTTGCACGGGCACGAGCCATCTAGTATCATATAAAAAGAGAATGTTAGGCCCGCCTACATAACACTCTCACATAATTCTTATTTATTTTTTAAAAATAATTTAATATTTAAAAATTAATTAAATAATACAATAGACGTGTAACGAAATTCGAAAGACATCGTTTCTAATTAATCGGTACTTTAGCTTGTTCCAACACAACTCTCCAAAAAAGTCACAACCCTTCGAAAAATTCATAACTCTTTAAAAAATTCACAACTTCTTGAAAAATCACAACTTTTCAAAAAAAAGTCACAACCTTTTGAAAAACCCTTCGAAAAAGTCGTAATCATTCAAAAATGCCATAACCCTTCAAAATGTTATAACTCAATAAAAAATTCATAACTTTTCGAAAAAGTCACAACTTCTTGAAAAAGACAAAACCTTTCGAAAAAGTCACAATTCATAACTTTTCGAAAAAGTTACAAGTCTTTGAAAAAACTATAACCTTTGAAAAATTCACAATCCTTCACTATGGAAAATTATCCACTTTTAAAATATATTAAATTGATTTGTAAGTTGGGGTATTATAGTAATCTCTTTAGAAAGTTACAACCATTTGAAAAAGTCACAACCCTTCAAAAAAGTCACAACCCTTAGGAAAAGTCATAATTCTTAGAAAAAAGTCATAACCCTTCGAAAAAATAATAATCCTTTGAAAAAGTCACAACTTCTTGAAAAAATCGCAACATTGCGAAAAAGTAACAATCCTTCAATGCGAAAAATTTTCTGCTTTCAATGTAATATAATATAATTAAATAAATATAATATAAAATATAAAAAGTATATTACATTGAATTATAAGCTGTGGATATTATAATAATTTAATATTCAATTTAGAGAGTTCAAACATTATTGACAAGTCAATTATATCAAGAAATAATGTTATAATCCAAAAATACTTTTGAAGATAACTAGGATTTTTGCAATATTACATTAATAGAAGTTTTTGAGATGATATGATAATGCTAAATTTTGTATATGAAAAGTGCTTAATAACTTTAGAGTATTTCAATCGTGTTAATATTAAAATTTATAAACTTAATTAGACTATTTATGACCACGCAAAGCGTGGGCTAATTACTTAGTGATATATATACGCAAATTATTAATTTAAGTTTTTATCTATTGTGTTGGTACTCATTTTTTCTTGTTTTCGTACATTGGGACTCCTTTTTCTTTATATGACGATTTTATATAGTACTATTTAAAACTCAAGTTTTTAAAATCAATTATTTGTATTTGTTCATGAAAAGAATAAGAAATATAAAATTATATATTTGCCTCCAAATGAAATCTCCCAAAGTTTTTTTTGAAAAAAAAGGACAAGGTCAAAATTGAAAATAAAAATTTATTCAATTTAATACAAAACACGTGTTTCTTTAATTATATGTATATCTCATTTTTAGATATCTAGCAATAAAAATATGAGGAATTGTCATGAATAACTATAATTTAGATCATAATTATTAAGTAGCGATAGTTTCATAGATCATAATTGTGTAGTATCTTTCATCATGTTGATGAGCTGGTTTCCGTTGCTCTAGTTATTTCATAGATCGTAAATCTCCTTCCATCCTTGCCTTTTTTTTCTTTTTAAAGTATTCACTTTTTTTGAAATAATTTTTCACTTTTGAAAATTAATTTTTGATCATATAATTTTTCAATTTGAAAAATAGCTCATAACATATTTTATAACTCACTTTTCATTGTATTTCGTATATTCAGGTATGAGTACGAAAAAAAATATTCTTTGCAAAAAATATAACCAACACGACTGTACTGTATCTTCGACTCCAACTGGATAATTCCCCAAAAATAAAAAATGGATCGCTGATCGCTTAATATGGAAGGCACAAGTTACTGGAAGCTTTTTTCACGTTTTCCAACAATTTAAGGTCTGACCTACCATGTGCAAATTCATTCTATTACAATTCAAACGTTACTTTTGACGCTTTTTGTCTGTTTGGTTAGAATATCAAAATTATTAATGAATGTTTATATAAGTCATATTCCGATAAATGATGAAGCTAATCAATGCTTTTGAAGTACAAACATTTCCATATTAGCATTTAATTACTGGTAATTTTCTTGTATTAGCTTAGAGTTAATAAAATGGTTGAATCAGATATTTGCAACAAACTTAAATCAAACAAGCTTAAAGAGAAGATCAAGTAGAGAGAGTAATTATTTCTATTCAATTTGGTAGCTGAAATAATGTTTGAATGGAAAAACTCAAAGAATTACCAGCCTTGTCTTCAAACTCAATAACAATGAAACAATTGAGCATATAGAACAGTAACTAATCTCTAACTTACAAAGAAATATCAGTGTGTAACAGAAGACGACCCAATCTCAGTCATCGGTGGTGTCAGGCTCGGTGTAGAAGCTTCAGTGGATGGTCGAGTCTCCGTATTCACTCTCCTAATACCCTCTACCATCTTTACTACTTCTGCCATTTTTGGTCTCTGCTCAGGCATTCTGGATACACAACTCAAACCTATTTGTAACATCTCTACCATTTCTTCTTCTATATTTGGATACCTCAAAAGCTCCACATCGAATACTTCAGCAGTCCACTCCTCACGAACGACAGAATGTACCCACCTGACTAAGTGGACATGCTCGGTAGTACCTGTGGCATGTGTAGGTGACTTTCCAGTGAGAAGCTCAAGCAATAGGACGCCAAAACTGTAGACATCTGTGGCTTGAGACACTTTTCTCGAATCTGTAACTTCTGAAGGTTGATAACCAGCAGCTCGCATGATTGGTATAGCAATTGGACTCATTATAGTTGCCAAGCCAAGATCAGAAATACAACCAAATCCTTGGGAGTTGAGGAATATGTTTGAGGATTTTATATTTCCGTGGACAAGCTTTCCCCCAGATTGTCCATGTATATGAGCAATGCCTCTAGCTGCACCAATGGCAATTCGTAGTCGAGTTTCCCAGTCCAGAGGAATCCGATCAGCAGACCTCTTTGCTGCAATTACAGAGTGCATCAGATGAAAGTTGACTATGGCACCAAAGCAAAGAACTCAAGCAACCTGATGTTCTTGAATTTTGACAAATCAAAACAAAAGTTGCACTTAACGTGGCCTAAAAGTAGCACTTGTTATGACTGCCACTAATGCTGTCCCATAAGCTATTGATGATGAAAACTATCGAGGGGACAAGCACAGATACTCTATTCTGTTGATGCTATCCTCCATCCTAATGCATTCAATGGTAATTGGTTACACTAGAAATAGCCTAGAAGCAATTTCAAATACTATGCACAAGACACATCATAGCTAAGAATGATCTACCTTATCTTTTTGGTCCTGATAATCAGTTCTATATGGATCAGTTCAAGAATAAAACAGAAAGAGTAGTACAACTTGGGTGCTTAACATACCATGCAGCATCAAAGATGCACTCCCTTGGCTGTAGAAATCATATACCACGAGCTTCTCATCCTTGGAATAGTAGTATGCCCTAAGTGGAGCCACATTCTCGTGCCTGATATTGCCAACAACCTCCATCTGCTGCTCAAAATCTTTTCTCCCCACACTCTCCTTCAATCTCTTCACCACAACTGTGGTAGAATCCTCCAAGGCTGCCTTATATGTAGTGCCAAATGTTCCCTTTCCAAGCACTTCCGCTGAAGCTCTCAACAGATCTTCAAGGTCAAATGCAAGATTACAACCCTCAAAGAATGAAAGATTCCCACCTCCATGCTGACTGCTGGAAACTCCCTTTCTGACTGCAGCTTCTTTCTGGGGTGATTTCTCTGTGACCCCACTTTTACCCTCTTTCTTCGAATAGCACATAATCATCAGAGCAGCTACTACCAAGAAACCTAAAACACATCCTCCAATTATGATCCCAAGTATTGCGGGTTCACGGAGTTTAAACGATTTCTTTTTTGGTGGGACACTTGGAGGAGGAACCGGAGGAAGTGAAAGTGAAGAATTCGCAGGAGAAAGCCGGTTACCAGCAAAAGCTGAACCTGGAAATCTTTGAAGAGATTTTGGAACAGTTCCAGTGAAGTTATTGTTGGATAGATCTAATACTTGCAAACTAGGGAGATTGAGATCAGGAATACTGCCAGAAAGCGAGTTATTAGCGAGAACCAGAGCAGTCAAATGAGTCAAGTTCGAAATTGAAGAAGGTATACTCCCACTAAAATCATTATTTGACAAATTCAAAACTGAAAGGCTTTTCCAGGCAGAAAAATCAGCAGGCAATGGACCTTGAAAGTTATTGGATTGAAGATAGATAGAAGTAAGATTTCCAAGTTTTGCAAAATCAGAAGGTAAAGGGCCACTAAAACTATTAGACCTTAAACTCAAGATCTGAAGAGCAGACATGCGGCTAAGAGTGTTTACAGGTATTGAACCGCGGAATCCAACTCCAGGTAACCTGATTGCTATAATTCTTGATTTGTCATGATTACAAGTGACTCCAGTCCAAGAACTGCAAGCAGAAGTTATACTAGCCCAATTCAGATACCGGGAGTGGTTAACATTCTCAAGGAAATCAAGAAGCGCTTGTTTGTCTTCATATGGCTCACTAGTCACCAGCCAGAACAGAGCTGTACAGAGTAAAACTGAAAAGAACAGGAACTTCGTAGCCATCCTTTTTCCTCTGAGCTAAACTACAAAGGCATCAACTACCAGTAACAGCCCTCTTCATCTCTACAAGAATTTCAAGAAATAAAGAAATGGAATCAGAGATTACAACGGCATGATGTTCATTCTCAGTATAAATAATTGTATTTTAATTAGAGAACGGTTACTTAGCCATAAATATGCAATTTATAGGGCAGCTAAAGTTACGTAGACACTCAGAAGACCCTTTGTTTTGGGTCAACCAAGCAACTTAAGTAGAAGTTGGTTTCAATATACAGAATAGCTAAAATAAAACAAGAATTAGGTACAATTTCTTCCGTCATTTACTGACTAATGATCCCACAGTTTTCTATTTGAGCTGCCAGAAAATAAAAAAAAGAAAAAGGAACAAACAGGCATTTCACATTCTTCACCTATTTCCAAGCTTATACACGATTGAATTTTCAATACTTTCCTTGATCTTAAAGCAAAAACAGCAGAATTTGAACTGTCGGCAAATAACAAAAAGAACATTGAAATGAACCTGAATAGTAATAGCCCAGATAGCCAAATCGCATCAAAATAGAGAAAACCGAAACCCCACAAAATTTAGCCAAGCTGAGAAACTGTACAATGCGAGCTATCTTACTAAGGCAAAAAATCAAACACTTGGTAGAGTAAACAGAAAAGAAAGAGTATGAAGGGTAACGTAGAGGAAAATGATGGAAAGTAAATGCAGAATTAAGTAAGTAGCTGGGGAGAGAGAGAGACAATGATTAAATGGGCAGAAGGGGAGTGGGTGACAGACAATAAATGATTGAGAGTTAATTTGAAGAAGAAGAAGAAGAAGAAGAAAGCAAATAAAGAAATGGGAGCATTATATTTATATGTATTTGGTTAGCAAAGAAGCGAAAAGAGTGGGAAAATCACGTGGAGACAAAAGTGGAACTACCACCATGAAGAAGTTAACACACAATATTTTAGAGGACAGGGGAGGAGGGGCCAGAAGAAGAGGGGAAGTGGGTGCACGTGGTGCCAGTAGGGCAGGGAGCACCATAAGAGTATTATCCACCATTTCCGCCATTTTTTGAAGTTGCTCAATAAAGAAAGACACGCAGATAACAATTACGTAGTACAATTTTACAACTACGAATCGGAGAAACAGGTGAAGGAAACTAACCACGACTCCTGCCATGTTACTTCCTTTGTTCGATATTAATTACGGGTGTGAATTGAACGAGTTATGTTAAATTTGAGTGGGTTATAATGGATCAATATAATACATGGATCAAGATTTAATTCAATTTTGAATTTGATCGGATTAAAATGGGTTGGATTAGAATGAGTGGAGTAATGAATTAGAGAGCGGATCAAAATCTAATCCGACCCAACTTTTACTAAATTTACTTATTTTATTGGTTCTTTTTAAATGTTTTAGTACTTAATTAAATTATATTTTTCTTTATTATGATTATATAAAACACATTAAATTTTAAAAATATATATCTAAAAAATATTTTGGCATGATTTCTCTCGAGTCAATTCAAGCTACATATCAACATAATTTTAAATGGGTTCAAATGAATAAGGTTGAGATAGGTTGAGCCAATAATTGGACGGATTACTTCAACGAATTGGGATATAAAACAATAATAAATAAAAGAATAAATATAAAAAAAATCCAGATTTATATTAACTTTAACAATTTAATAATTTTGAACAATAAAAAATTTTCAAAAATTAAGTTGATGGGATGGATGAAGTAGTAAAATCTAACTAGGGCGTTAATCGGAATTATTCCTTTACATGATAATTATGATTTATGGTTATTCATTTATTTAAATTCTTTTGATATTAAGTCTCTTTATTCACGCTTTAAATGTTTGGCCTAATTGTGAGGACTGAGGAGTATGTATGAAAAGCATGTTATAAACAAATGAGATATCTAAATAAATATTCGATTTTACACGTACTCGATGACTCATTTAATTTATTTGATTACTTATATTAAGTACAAGCATATGCAATGTGTATTTCATTTTTCCAAATTCAAATTATATCAATTTTGATTAGTATTTTAAAATTTCTTATTGAATTAATATGAAAAATTATAAAATTATAGTAATATTTATCATATGATTTTAAATTATTTAAATTTAAACATAAAATATTTAATTCATCTAATTCAATTTGATTGTAAAAATGAGTTAAAGTAATTCTTTAAATGACAATTAAATGGGAAAGAGGAGAAAGTAAGCAAGCGTTCAATTTTACACTCGATTATATAAATTTAGATAAACTTTATTTTAAGTTAAGCGTTTTCCTAATAGACTTTGGAAGAAAAATGTGAAGAATAATATTTTTATAATTTGGCTGTTTTATCACGAAAGGAGCTAATTCTGAAATTGTTACCCCACCCAAGACATTGAGTATCAACCGAAATAATAATTTTAACCTAACGTAGAACAAAAGTAAATCTCGCATTTTATTTTGAATTTATTTTTTTAAAAATTAAGAGTTTATTTGGTTTGACTTTTGAATTATAAGTCAAAAGTCATAAATTAGGATTTTTAACGTATAGATTTTGGTTTATTTTTGTTATTTTACCTTTACGTTAATCCAAACACTTTAAAATTACTTAAAAATTATTTTGACTTTAAAACGCTTGAACTAAGTCAATCCAAACCGCCACGCAATTACCTTTCAGTGATGTCTTCATTAGGATAAGTATAATTTTGTATTTGATGTACCAAACATGTGTCATGTAAAGTACTTAAGACACGTTGATTAATTATTTCAGGATTAGTTATTTATTGAATGTTATTCTACTTTTAATATGGAATAAAAATAACACTACACTCTCGTTACTTTTAAATAAATTATTCTGCGATTTTATTCCAACCAAACATAATATCAATACATCCTAAAATTAATTTTCATTATCTCTTGTCTCTCATACCAAACGAATTCTTATATTAGTTATTGATAAAGGGTTGCGGTCTTATATTTTACCGGTAACAAAAAATTTTTTTAAAAACAGTGTGAAGGTTTTCCATTTTCAGAAAATTAGACAAGCAAGCCAAAAAAAGTACATTATTTGGCAAAATCTATTAGATTCAATCGATTTCGCATGTGGACTATTAGCTCCGTCCGTATACATCAATATAGGTGAATTTTACCTCTTACTTTAATTTATCTATTGATTCTTCAATATCAATTTGACAAAACTTATACTTAATTATTTCATTCAAACTTACTCATGATCGTGGATAAATCACCTAAGTTTCAGTCCATAACCCCCTCTCATCACAAAGAAATTCTTCTATATTCATTTTGGCATGCATGCCCAAAGGAAAAGTCTGGGTGTAAAAAGACGAGTATGTTGCTACTACATTCAGGGACATATGTTTAGGGTCTACTCTATAAGCTGAGTTCTATTTTAGTCAGAGTTTCTTGAAAGCTTTCTTGGAGTCTACTCTACCATAAATCTTAATTCATGCCTATATAAAAGGATATTATATTTATTTGAAAAGACATCTCAAATATCCCACAAATCGTGTGACATTTATAAAAAGATCAAAATATCCCATAAACTCTTGGGATATTCATATAGAAATCAAAATCTCAAAAATCTCATAAACTCTTGGAATATTTATAAAGAGATCAAAATATACTAGGTTCTTCTTGATAAGCAATACTTCAACAAGATCCACACCAAATCCTTTCATGGAGATCAATCTAAATCATCGTAGACCGCTAATGGTCCTCGGATCATGGAGAAATCTTATGAGAGGAAAATCAAGGGAGAAATAAATTTGTACCCATATTATTTATCAATAAAATTATATTTCTTCATATTTTATTTATGATTGCGACTTAGTTTTCATCAATTTAAAATTTGTTACAAATAGGGTCATTTGGCAATGTAAAATAAAATCACAATATGGAATTGTTACGCCGGAAAATGACCGACTCTTAAAATAAAATGAAAAAATTGTTTCGAATATCAAAAATCAATCTAAAACTCAACTGATTTGAGCAAAATCGATTCTCGAAATTCGAACAGAAAAACAGAGTCGCCACCTAATTTTAAGGATAATTAGGAAACCGAAAAATATTTTAAAAGACTAACAGAAAATCTTTTAAAATTCAGAGAAATAGGTTCGAGTTCACATTTCCATTTCGAGAAGGTTTTACGCACTCAAAATGACCGCTAAATGCGGTTATCCGTCGATTAAAATATTTGACTAACTTTTGAAAAAAATGTTGACTAATTTTAAACTTTGACTAATTTTCGAAATGATATGAGTATACTTGACCAAATTGAAAACAAT
>JAPFFP010000117.1:4340-17940 GCA_026153255.1 Solanum medicagineum
GAGAAAGTTTAACAAGCTAAGAAAGTCTAGTTGAAAGCAGGAACTCAGACTGTGATGACTATTTTCATAACTTTTAAAGGATTGACTGACCCTTGGGATTGAATCTGGCTAGGGGGTGCCCTCGTAAAGACAAACACTTTGTTACACTAAAAATAATAGAGGTGCGACAGTGCTTTGGTAGTGAGTGGAAACTTACTTTTTGTCAGGTTAGTAAGAATTTCTTGCCTGCTAAGGGATTAGTCCAAGTTAGACCGAGAAGTAAGAGTTTGTAATTGAAGTTGGGGGGATAAATAGAGAAATTCTCTTCCTACATAGAGCTAAGAAGCAAGTTCCAACAGCCTATGAAGAAATAACATAAAACAAAAAAGGCTACGTGAATAATAGTGTTAGTAGTTTGTGAGGCTAATTTTGAGCTAGATAGTGGATTGATGTTCACTGTATCACTATATGACCTTGAAGGTTAAGTCAGTGTACCATGAACCCCATCCCACATATTTTGGATGATGTGACATTAGTTATCTATCTACATTCTATTACCTGTTGACACCATTTTGGAAAACGTTGATTTCGGTTATTGCTTGTTCAATCCCATTAGGTTATTTATCAAATACTAACTGATTTGAATCCATATTCTTTGGGGGTCTAACTTTGGTTGTTTTTTCCTTCGAGCTAAGATAGACCCTACCAATAACTAGTTCCAGAAGCATCTTCGATTTATCTCGACCTAGACTGATCTTTGTTCAGATGATGATAAACTGTCATCAGTTTGTATAGTATATATACCCCCAAGCCCTCTTTTTGTACCATTTTTTTCTTTCTAAAAGAGGGCCCAGAACGGGGCTCTCTTCATAGCCCCTAAAGGCGTTAGGAAGAGATTTAATCGGCCAGCGTAGTAACATCAATCGATAGAAAAATCTATCAAGACCTAAAAAAAAGAATACCATCTCCAAGAGAGTCTTTTTATTTTGCATATCTCGAGTTTCGAATTCTCATCACTCTTTTCCATCACTATTTTCTCTTCGAGTGCACTCGCATCGTCGATTCTTCCCCTTATTCCCTTTATTTTGGACATTGAGATGTTCATGCAAAATATTCTTTTCTACCCTATGTAGGCGACACAAGCTATGGAGCTGTAGACTTAAAACCTAAGGATATTTCTTTGACGGGTGATTGGGTCTTAGAATTCTCAGGAAAGTGAAAACACCTGTAAACAATTTCTATTTTGCTTTCTATATATAGATATGGCTTTCTCTTGATGGAATATACCAAGCTAAATCTTCTTTTTAGAACCACAACTCAGTGAAGTAGGATACAACTGCTATTAGGGTCTATTTTAAGGCATTGGCTCTCTAAAAAAAGGATTTCCGGTCGTTGCATAGGTTCCTTTTTGTACAAAACATATTGACTAGAAATTGAACTAAAGAAAGAATGTTGATTGTTCGACAATGTGAAGAACGCATCACGAGTCACATAGGCACGCCCACCAGGTAGAATAGTTATGATATCCACATCAAGATCTAACTCGAAGAGGATACTATTCATTTCTTCTTCACACTGCTGCTCGCTTTGGAGCCTAAACAATGGTAATAATATGTAACAGTCAGCCAAGTAACAATAATAAGAAAACTAGGGTATAGCTATTTAAATCACTGGTCGAAATCATCCAACATCAAATTGTATAAGACCATTGTGATTAACCTAGTATGTGGGATACCAAATTCCGTAATAGAACAATTAATTCCATTTTCGTCATTGGTATCTTTAAAAAGAATGAAACTAAGGATGTTATGTAGTTATCACACACAAAGGGTGCCAGCTTTCATAAGATTCTTTTATGAGAAATAGTACCCTGTGAGGGTGTTAGATTCTAGATGAAAATAGTTATAGTCTTCCCCACTCCATCTAATTTGGCAAAGAACTCACGGCGATCTCTGGGAAAACCACACGACAACTCCTGAAAGATAGATGAACGCATAAAACAACTATTTAACATATGCACCAAAGCGATTAAAAGGAGAGCGTCCCTTTCTCCGGGACAAACAACCTATTTATGATTAGGGTCCCCTGGCTGACATAAAGTTTCAACATAAAAAAATTGCCTCGTCTTTTGGAATACTTAATAACTTAAGTGGGGAAAATGCATACCTCTCTTCTGAGATAAGAATGATTATGTTACATATGCTTAAAGGGGGCAACAAAAATTGATCTCCAAGTTTATCATAACCATATAATATTGACCGGGAAAGTTTCTATGTGGAGCATGAATAAGGTGGACTTTTTCATGGGTCCTTGCCATCTGAATCAATTCTGAATGAACAATATCTCTATCTGGCTTTGTTATTATTACAGAGTTATCTGCACCCGACTAGTAGGTAGAGATATATAGACAGAGGGGACAGCTTTGTCGCAGACCTTTCTTTGCTTTCTTTTATGAACTCCATTGGTCTTCCATGGATTATAAGGGGTTTTCATTGTATATACATACACGTTCGTGTCCTACTCTGCAAATCCCATTTTGCTTAAGCATATAGAAAGCTATGATTTCAATTTGCATATGCTGCTGGTTTACTGAGTTTAGTGATCATGGCTGGCTCACCTGATCTATCAGCTGAGTAGTAAGCCTCCTTGGTATAATTATCAATATCTTTTCCTATCAAAATGAGATTAGGAGGGTGCCCTTTTTAAAGAGCCAACTGTCTTTCAATAGAAACTATAGGCAATCGCCTTAGTCATTCTCTTATATAGTGTAGTCCCCAGAGCAATAGGCCTCGGTCTAGTGAGGTTTTGCTTTTTTGGGAATCATTGTTAGGAATAAGAATTGAATTGCACATAGTTTGCTCCTATTTGACTTCAATTACCATATGGAAATGGAGATCGTCCTTCATTATTTTCTAACACAGCCCTTGCATTAATCAACCAAGTAGAAGTTGAAGTTTAGTTGGAATCCATATAGTCTAGTAGTTTTTTACTATAAATAGCCCCCTATTGTTGATAGAGAGCTTATCGGCCTACCCTTTATAGTCGAGATTATTGTCATGGAAAAAGAGTTTGTTTTCTATCAAAGAAGCATGCTTAACACAGCCTATAGCATAAAGGTGTTCGAGCCGCGTCTAAACTAAATGTTAGGCAAGGGCCCATACTCTCTCTTCTGTGGATAAGCTATCCTTTCCAGTTATGGTATGGGGAAGGGGAGGTGAGATCTACTCATTGATTTTATAATAGATGAGCGACCGTACTATGATCATTCGGGAGACATAGGTCCACGTGCTACACACAAGAATGAATTGTTATGCAGTCAGTAAGCTCTTTCCTTTCTGCAGGTAGCGTATCAAATCGGATCACGTATTTTGGAATATATCTTTACATCATGTACATGTATTTGCTTTTCCATATTTTTTGATGTTCCTGTTTGTTCCCAGATAGAGAACGGGCATGACTCCCCCTCTCCACATTCTACCGTCCAAACAGGCCGGCCGTTCTAAGTTCCAAGGTTGGGTCAGATAGGACCAGATCCAATGGGATTTGATCGAGTTCAAGTGCCTTATTGTGGCTGGACAATAAAGGATGGGAAGAAGAACCTCTTACCAAGAGGCCAAGGTTGCTTGCTAACTCTCAGCCACTTGTTAGAAGGAAGTGCAGCTTGATTGTTGGGGGGAATCAATGAGAAGGAAAAAAGAAGGTAGATCATTCTATTCTATTACCTCCATTGGTAAGGATTGGCTTTTTGTTCAAGGTTATGTTAAAAACGACCGTCTTATTCTTTCTTTGTATCACTGAGACACCCTAAGGCCGGCGATATGTACCTCGGGAGCCCCATCCCATTCAAATCAAAATAGAATGTGCACCTACCACTAAGGAGAATGGAATATCGTCCACAGGGTAAGAGAATCTTATAATACGATGGCTAGTGACTGGTCAAGTCATTAAACTTAGTCATTTTGATCAACATCGCTGCAAGTGGACTAGGTTTGTGGATTTAAATGGACTTCAACCAAGTCGTCGCTACTTCAACCAAAAAAAGGGCGACCCTCTACTCAAATGAAAAGAAGTACCTCACCTCACTTACAAAGAAGTTTTTGGAGATGGACTCCGAACTATGAGAGTTTGATTTTTATCTACCTCAAAGCGATCATATCAAATAGGGGATCAGAGAACTCCTGCTTTTTTAACTAGTCATTAATGGTCAGCTTAATTAGCACCCTTTCGATATGTGTTGTGAACAATTTCATTTTTAGCCTCGCATCGTCTCTAGAGAAGCAAAACTCGAAGGGATAAAATAGATGGTCCAACTAAATAACTTTTTCTTTTTCATTATTTCCATGGTCGTGCCTCGTGGAATGGTAGCACCCACACTATTGAAATGGTTCGTCAGTAGAGATGTTCCCACAGGTTCCCTTTTTTCCTATGATACTATAATTCCTATTCCTATCCCTTTATTCCCTCTTTTAATCTATCTATTCTAGGAAATTAATACGCTCCATGGATGGAGCAAAAAGTGTCATCTTGGTCAGAGCAAGCCATCCTATTTTATTACCGGACATAATTGGGAGAAACTCATCCAAAACTAGAGCTAGAAACGCTTTATTTCATTTTGTTTCCGTTCTTCATTTCCTTATTCTTGAATCCAAGGTGGGCTTCTCATATTTAGAGTCTTTCTGCTGTCTACTCCATTTACTATTCTTTCATACTTTCTTCTTTTTACCATGCAATAGGTCAGCGAAGCCTGAGTGGGCATGGAGAAGGAAAGGCCAAACACTTCGGCCTAACGGGAATGAGCAACGATGAAATGAGAAGATGAGGTGCATTGGGCACCCCCATTTAGATATAAGGGTCAAAGGTTTTGGGCCTGTAGCTTTCCCCATCCCCCATTCGTCGGGCAGTGCTTGTGTAGAGGGTGTGCCCCCTGAAATCGGGCTTGAAGCTCTCACTTACCAACAAACCAACAGCTGATGGCTATTGGTCATGACAACTATCAAAAAGTTCCTATGAAGATTAATATTTCACAAAGAGGAGTGTGCATCTTTATGTTAGGTGTTCTTCAATCATGCGACCGGGCAGCTTATGTGCGACCTCTGGCCCACGCTTCCTCTTTTTTCAGGGTGGGCGGTGTGAACTTTATTTCGATCCAGGTTAAGGACCTTTGAATAAACTAAAGTGAATAGGTGTAAGCCTTGCTTCTCGGAAACACCCAATGCTGACCACACTAAGAGACACAAAAGTGCAGGTAATGCTAGTTGGCAAAGTGGCGTTAAGCATCCCTAGCGGTATGAAAAGAGGGTTAGTGATGATGTCATCTATATCCGTACCACTCCTTGTGGAGTAGATCCCGCATCCAACCAAGTCTTTGACCAGGGAATGAGAGAATTCCCACTTCATTAGTAGGCCAACCGGGCCGCGAGTGCAATGGGAATGGGCTTCCCAAGAAGCCAACTCAGGCTGGGGTTAGCATAAAATGAAGGGTATGACCATAATCTTGTGTTGGCGTTGCCATCTTATTGGGTTGCGGGTGGAGAAAAATGGATGCGGGGACTCAAGTCAGGGCGCATCATAACTAAGAGAGCTATTCCATTTAAGGCGAGACAAAAAGGGCGGGCATGGGTGGTCTAGTGTCCGAGCCGATTGGTCAGATGGCGGCTACTTGACTTATTATTCAAGTATTAGGCACCTATCCCAGAATGGATGAAATAGAAAGAACACGAAGTGCTAGCGCTACAGGGTCGATTTTTTTTGGGGGGGTATAGGCTTGTGAAGAAGCAAGCTTATCCCCGCCCCACCCGACATCTGCTAGGTTTCCTCATCTCTTCTAAACTTTCCCTGGTCTTCGGCCTGAGATTTATGAGGCAAAAACTCATCCCACGTACAGTTCGGAGGCCGAGCCCCACCCCATCAGTAAGGGTGCGACTTAGGTCAACTAAGACAAAAAAGATATAGTTCACTCAGCGATTCCCTTCAGGTTCCGAACTCTATATGGCGAAGGAGCATTGTTGTTCTTGAGGTCTTGATCATTTACATGGACCCATTTTTCATTCCATTTGTGAGAATTTTTTGATCTATAAATCATCCCTAACGAGCGACCGACTGATGTTTTAGCATGACAAATCACTTCATGCCTACCTATTCCCAATCCAATTTCCGGCCTCATATGAGAATGTAAAACTGGAGCACTTTACCCATTGGTGGATGAAGAATCGCGAACATAATAATTTCTGGTTGACCATGTCACCCCAAAGTCTCGTTAAGGCGGACTGGCACCCATTGCCAATAAGGCTCAGGAGAACCAACCTGTATCCATGCACTTTCTATACATATTATAAGGGATTTCTACATTCAACGTGCCTTTAAGAAAGTAAACAATAATAACAAACCGAAAGGAAATGTATATGGCTAGGACATTGGAGCCACGTTGTCTGAAATATGAGACATGACCACACTTTATTTTACATAGTCTAAAAATCCTCTAGATAAGGCAAACTATCTGATAAGGATATGGATAGGCCCCGCCCTGACTAACTATATAATACAAAATTATAAGTTCTAGACACACAAAGCTCCGAAGCAACCTGGAGTTTGGTAACAGCAGCTGGATATCCTGTACTCCTACTGGGGAGATCTACTAGCACCTGTAGCTGCAGCATGAAATGCAGGTCCCCTATAAGAGACGTCAATATGAGATAATGTACTGAATATGTAAGGCAGGAAATACTATATATGAAGTAATAGCTCAGATGAAACTCTGCACTAGTGTAGGATAAGAGACCATATTTAGTTATACTGTGGGGATCATGTACTTTATGTTCTTTTTATTACCTTACCTTTACTGTATAATCTGTGCACAACATATAATACAAATAACCAGCTGATCAGTGGTAAATTTATATCGGGATTGGGCCTGGCTAGGCTTTTCCTTTAACCCCTTGGGGGACCCCCCGTGATAGGATCGACCCTGGCTAGGTGATTCTTCCATCCCACGGGTTACCACCCATCAATAAGCAATATACTTTACCTTTCAATTACTATACTTCACCTTTCAATTACCTTTGAGATGATTCTTTGGTGGTCACAATATTAAACCTATAGGACTATAGATGTAGCATGTGACATGTAGATAATCATACAAGACAATATGACAATGAAAAGAGTACGTTACACAAATAATGAAATGGTATGAGATGAAACAACTCGTGAACATTATTTAGCAACAAGAACCCATGTAAGTTGGTATCCACGTATGTATGGGAGAATATGAACATTTGAAAGAGTGGAGACACAGTTAATAGTTGTGTCGGAGTTGGTAAGTGCCTTTATATGCCAAGGAAGAATCTAGATTTCATGCCAAGTAATACGAAATTGAGTAGCCTTACATACCTCTTTGTCCGACCTCGTTATTACCTCGAAGTAACCTCTTTTTCTCTCAAGTAGTGATCTATGTTAGTGTGGGTAATAAAACAAGCATTAATAACTACTAAACAAGTCTTGGCAGTCCAATCTAATTTAAAAATAAACTTCGGGCAGCAACCCGTAAGCATTGACCCAATGACATCATTTCATCCTTTCCACCCCAAGACATATGTGTCTACTACCCATTCTATATACATGGTGTATACAACTTAGTTTAGGTCCATAAGGCACTGGAAACAGTCCACAATTCATAGCCCACACCAACTCCCCACTACATGCAATCAGGTAGCACAACATTACGCCATTTCCCTATATCTTGACGTCAACAAGTTAAAACTATCCGGACTTTAACCAAACTGTCCTCAATCCATCTATACATAAAAACAGCGTTAAAACAGCCTCGTAATAGTACCAAAGCATTCATGAAGGATGTGAGGCAATAACCTTCCATCCATCAGCCCACAAGTTCCAATCGAAATCACACTTAAGATAACACAATAAAACTCATTTAACTGAAACAAAATCAGGGCAACAACCTTAGATTAATATCTATAGCTTAAACCATGTTAATAAAATCAACTTCTCTTCATAATCCTACCTACGAACCATAGAGAAGTCACTAAAAAAAAGGCAAGTGTGCAACAACTTTCTAAACACATACTGTCCGAGCTTTGTTAACGAGCATAGCTAGCATATATTTCTTATTTTTCATTGGAAAAGTATACTAAATACATGGATATTTACACTTACCTTAGCCTTTAAGATTGAAGTTTCCTTCAAGAACCCTATAGGGTTTTATTTGTTGCATTGTGAAGTGAAGTAAAGAGTAAAAGAAAGTCTTTAGGAAAGCTGAAAATTGTTCCAAAGTGAAATGACTTAAGGGACTGGTTTTGAGACTTTTAAAAGGGTCTCTTGGGCCAAACTTCTCTTGATCTTTTGAACACATATTAGCACATATTAATAAGCTACTGATGCAGCAGTTTGGCCCTCACACTTGGGCCTAAATGGGTCTCAAAGTTGATGGGCCTTGACTGCCCATTTTCCTAATTTCTCTTCACTTAGTTTGGGCCCATTTAGTCAAGTGGGTTGTGATGTACTTGGGCCCTTCTATTATTCATCTTGGGCTATAAGTATTTTCCATTTATGTTTCTAAAACACGGGCTAAAGTTACACTCTTAACACGGACTTTATTCATAATCAGACTTGGACAAATTCAACGTCGGGCCTTGTCCACGTCTAGCTAGCAAATTTAAGCTAAGCAAGTAGGTGACTCACCTGCTAGCTTCCTAAGTCCTACAAGCACCTCACTTCTCTCACTTCTTTTAAGGCTGCGATCTCATCGATTGACTTAAAACTTGTATGCACTTGACCCTCTTAAGCATTAGACGTACATATCGCCCTCTAATATGAATTAAAGCACTTTTAAAAATGGGTGCTAATTTGACCAAACCATATCATGTTTCATTTGTATAGAACTAGTACATGTAAGATGTGGGGTGTTACAGACTATGTTCCCAGAAAAAAAGATACTTTTGAGAAAGGACGAGCACGACTGAAGTGGTTGTACATATAAATCTATTTACGGATCTATATGCTTCGATTAGAATTGGATGTTCAAGAACAGGTGTCTAGTATACCAAAATAATTAAACTTCCTTTTATATTTTTGACTTTGATAAGATTTATGTTGGCTTCGTTAGGAGGCCCGTGTAGTTTATTATGTTAGCTCCAAAAGCATAAGTTGCATTGGAATTGATAAAGTTCCAAGGAGTCAAAGTAGTGGCTGCAGTGCGTTGAGGCACTTCTTCAACGGTCCACGTACACCTGGCCTGCCAGCCCACTCTGAAGAATTCATGATTTATATATGTTTTAGGCTGGTGAGAGGGAGTGCGGAATAAGGATTGATTATACTATATCAATCATAGCCCACCCCATCTACCTATTGTCAGAGGCCAATTATTGCTCCCTCTCTCGAGATTGCAATCCCTATCGAGTCGGGAAGGAATGAGTTATGGGTTGAGGTATCGAGCAACGACCCTCTTGGATCTGGTAGGAGCAGGAGTAGGTATGTTAGTATCGATCCGATGAACAAAAAAGAATGTTGATAGAGACGTTAGACTTGGAGGAAGCACCTGGTCACATATCCCAACCCTACTTCTAAAAATAGATAGAAAGGATTAGGGAGTCCCAGCTGCTGAGGTTGCGTAGTGAGAGGTGGTAGAAATAATAACAATAGCAACGAAAGATCCTGCAGTAGTATATTCGATAGTTGGCGGTGGAATAGACTCAAGCGTCCAGACCATTAGATCCACAACATGTAGGCATTGACTTAGTTGCTTTTGCTGTTTATTTTAATCTCGATGTTGATCCGACGCTACCGGTGAAAATCACAGCACCAGGAGCTTTCAAGGGAGGGGGACAGGATCTTTAATTGCCCGAATAGAATCAAAGCATTCTCCAATAAGGGAATCATGAGATGTAATGGTATCTCTCCTCAGTCTATGGTCCCTATTATAGGTGGGAAAATGAATGCTACTATTACACTTTTGTAGCTTGAGAACCAATGAAAGTTGTGAAAAGAAAGAATGGCCTAGAGGTTTTATATGGATAGCAGTGCACTGAGGATGAAGTGGAATAAATGAGGATATTTAATGTTTTATGTTTTCTAAAGAGTCAATGTTCAACGAAGGCAAATTAAGGGCTGCCACGTGTCCCATGAATTGCTATCGTAACTGGATCTCCGGCCATCTATCTATCTCTTATCGGGAAAGCACTTTTTTAATCCTTTAGTGTATTGTATGATTTGACTCCACTCAATATATCATGCCCATCAACAAACCTACGACCACTCTACCGACGAAGTCAACCTAAAATATTCAGTCAGGTGTTTTCAATATGACTACACCCAGAATTCGGCCAACCCTCATCCTCTTGGGAATCAACCTTACCCCTTTTGTAACTCATTCTATCGTACTCCAGAGCCCCGTACATCAGAAGGGTGGACTGAGTGCACTGATTGGTTTGTTTTCCTCATCTTAGAATTGGAAGCAGACAATGTTTAATCCTACCAAATTCCCAGTTTCACTCGAGCAACAAATATGATACCAGTAAAAGTGGATTCAAGACTTTCAACCTGCTCGACTCGTACTCACATTCGCCTTAATCAATATAGAGCTGATAGTATGAATAGGAAAGTGTATATTAACTAGCCATAGGCTATCCTAAGAATGATTGCTATAATAAGGAAAATAACGAGTACCCTCACTCACAGAGGATTCGATAAGAGTCTATTGATTCTAGTTCACTATCCTTAACACAGGTAAAACGGTCTTTCATTTTATCATATGGTATTCATGTGGAAGAACTAGGCTAGAAAAAAGTCCCTCATTCATTCATCAATTTCATTGCCTCTTCCCTGTCCTAGGTGTGGACAAAGACCGAGACTTCTCTAAGATTTGATTTGATGGTATATCCCTTTTCTATTGTTCTTAGACGGATCTCTCACTCTTGATGAAGAAAAAGACTTCAGCCTTAAAGATCTGATCTTGTCTTCAATCATCAGTTCCTTTAATAAGAGGAATGCCTGAAATGCTTGGTACCCTTTTTCTTGCTGCTGGTTTATTCCTGTCCCACTTCTTTTTTCCTCACTCCCCAGCTTGCTTACGTTGTAAAAAGAAAGAAGACGTCTATGACAGATGGAATACGAGATCTAGGCAAGACTTTCTTCCTTTGTTAACTTAAAGTCTATGTAGAATCCTAGGTTTAGCTTTATAATATCTGTCATTAGTTCAGGCTATCCCTCCAAAGTGATAGTGTCATCGAAAGATAGAGGGTCAAATAGTCTAACTTTGATACCTAAATTCATTCATCCAAAGATTTTTCTATTCCATGATCCATGCCTCCTTGCTTTAACTAAGACTTTTTTAATAGTGGATTGGCTAGTTTTGAGTTGGGAAAGATAAGAAGAGGTTGATCGATCCATTCTGAAGGGAAGATTGCTTAAGATATAAAGCGTAGTGTAGCCACCCCGACTTCCGTCCTATCCTAATAACATACCTAGATAAAAGGTAAGTTCTAATACATACTGCTTAGGTTAGACTGTCAGTGATAATGAGAAGAACCTTCTTTAGATAACCTCATCGAGGAACTTTTGGCATCACTACCTCATGGAAAGCTTATTGAGTATCCACTACATCCCTTTACAAAGATTCATTCTGATTGTTTTTTCCCATGAACTCTCTTGGCAAAGTCAGGATCATCTTGCAATCCACCTTATCCGGTAAGTTACCTAACAGAACTTGAAACTTTGGCTCATTTTCTTTGTTCTTTAACCTGGGTTTGACTACTTGACTCACCAACCTTCAAGTCTTCCTCTATCAGGTCATCTTCCGAAACCGAGCCTTCTGAAAGAAAGCTCATCAGAAAACTCCACCGACGAGGTCCGTCCCTTCTCCAGCTTCTTGTAGTCTTTCCTAGACTTACCTTCTGCTGGGTACTTTACCATCAGACCAACATTCTATTTCTTCTCTACTTCAGTCTGTATTTTTAACTCTATTACCTTCTTCCTCAGCATCCTCCTTTTCTATGTCCTTGTCAGCTTAGATGATTTCTGTTATGCTAGATTATCTCATACAACCTCCTTCTCAGGTCTCGATTTTTTGTGCGGCATGAACCCACTGATCAGTTGGAGGGAAAGTAGATGATGTTTGAAATAACCATTGTTTGCTATTCAATCGAATTCTCATAAGAGAAGAAAGCTTTTAACATGGGTCGATGTATATCCACTCAATTCAATCTATGATGCATCGGATCAATTGAGAGAAATCTTGAGTAACGAGAGAGATTCTCCACATGAACAAACCACCCGTCAAGTTTAAACTGACATATGTGAATCGAACCAACACCTATCAACCACCAACAAGGAGTTTCTTTGGTTACATAGTTTGGTTAGCAGGTAGGCCACCTTCCTACATTTGCGGGCCGGTAGGCCATTCCCTTTGGGGGTCAAGGGATACTATTTTTTACTTTTTTTTGATGAATCTCGATTGAAACAATCTCCTTCAGCTCTGCTACAGTCGCCAAAAAGACTCTATTCTCCTAGTATCAAGAATCAGTAAATGCAGAACTTTTTCTGTTATTTAAAACTTTCTTAAATTAAAGGCTTATAGAAAGCGCTTTAACAAATGACGTAAGATGATGCTTGAAATAAGTGAACTAACCTAGTATTCAATCTCTATTGTCAGAGTTTTTGGGTATTGCTTACAAAGATGCTTACACAAACTAGCTGAAAGCCATATCTAAGAAAATGGCTACTAGCTCAAGTGCTGGTGAAAACCTTGCGTTTTAGCAATAGGAGGGTTTTCCAACTAAGCCGAAGATATAAGCGGACGGTGCATATAAAAGGGAAGACTTTACAAGTCGCATACTCAGAACTTGTCCTTTTCTATCCATAACGCTTTCCTTCATAGCAACAAAGGAGAATGAGAGATTGATTCAGTCAGAGGTATATTACTTTTTTGATCAAATCAGCCCACTACTCAACAGCGCATATGTGTACCTGAATCAGTGCTGGCAGTCACCTTCATTGAGTTTGGTTGGTGTGCTTTGCATGCTTTTCTCGAGGCTCATATTGAAGTTCGTCGATCAAGAAGTTACATTCCACTAACCTAACATTGTTTGAGTGTCTTTCTCTGACAAGGACATCTCCTTCTCTGCTTTAGTCCTAAAGTCCATTAGGTCATGCCATTTATTTGACTAGACGATAATCAAGTGATTCAGAAGACCTAATGAATGAGATTTGGGGCGGGAACGTTCTTTATTACTTCTTCATTTCATGTTATAACTCCCAGTAATAGAATGGGATACCTACACGTGACACTTGCTATCTTGCTTGATGACTTTCTTTCATATTGGTTTCGGGTTCATACTCTGCTCCCTAATCCGGAGTGATCGTATGTTAATGTTCCCAGGGTAGGAACTTCCATTTTTTCTTAGTTAGAGTATGGGTTGGGCTTCGATTCAAGATTCTGAATCAATCAATCGAATAGGAAAACACCTTTCGTCTTTCACTTCCTCTCCACTCCTGCTCCTGTGACTTCCCTTCCGGGTTCATTTCATGCCCCCTCCAGTTACTTTTTCCATGGCATCCCTTTCTTCCCCTTTATCTTCGGGCAAGCAGGTGAACTCAGGGCCTATTCCCTATT
>JAPFFP010000118.1:0-44318 GCA_026153255.1 Solanum medicagineum
AATCCCTTATAATAAGTATGGAAAGAGCATAGTTACAGGTTGGTTCTCCCGAGCCTTATCGGCAACGGGTGCCGGTCTGCCCTGACAGGACTTGGGGCGTGACAACACTCTATGGGAACAAGGGATAAGGAATTCCACAATTTAGTACGATCAAATAAATATAAAGGAAACAGGATATGGGACACACTTTATAGAAATACTAGGGACTTAGGAATTTAACCATTTTCATAATATCATCACAAGCCAGAACATATAAGGGATAGGTACTAAGGGAAAGTCTCCATAGACACATAAGTATTGCATGAGTCATACATAACACATTATCCAATAATACTACTAAGTCATATATGGGAGAGGGCCAAGGCATGTCCCAAGATTACCCTCAAAAGCAAAGTAATAAGAGTATCAATGTCATAAGATAAATGAGCAATATAAAAAAAGGATATTGCCCTCTAACTAGACGACTCACTATAAGCAAAATCTTTTATGATCCAAATCTAGCCATGTGGATGATATTGACGAGCGTTGGACCCGTACATTGTTAAATGATGCACGCATAGAGTATGCATTAGTACTTTGAATGTACTCTTATGTGGGTATTTAATACAATGAAGAATAAGTCATAAGCTAGTGAACAATATGACAATTTAATACATTTTTCAAGCCATGTAACATAATACAAGGCATGTAGAAAGTAAAGAACATAAACTTAGTTGATATCATGATAAGACAATTAAACTATCAATAATAAGGAACATAGGTCGTTAAGTATACATGTTATTGTAATACCTTTAGGAAAACACTGAATTACTTTTTAGGGGAAAGACCATCTTAGAACACATGAGACATTAGTAATCATAATAAGAAATATCATTCATACTAGAAGAAAGTGTCATATACTTTCATGAGAAATATCATTAGTAATAACTATCGACCATAAACATATGTCAAGGAATCATTTGAATTGTAAAATAATGGGTTATATGAATTTTAAAAATACCTATCATTTTAGTGAATATATTTAGAAATAATAAGAAGGAACCATCATAAATCATCATAAGAGGACAACTTGGGGACATGAGGAGGACGTGAGAATATATGAGAGTAACCTTTAACTCACATAAACCTTGTGTGCTATAGCATAGTGTCCCGATGCTTCCACTACATTCGAAGAAGGGGGTGGTCATATGCCAAAGTGACCTCCTAAGATGCATAAATGGATCTGGTAAACCAAGATAATAAGCAAATGTAATGACCCCCCAAAAAAAATTTCCGAAAATGTACCTCGGAAGTACCCAGAATCGTGATTTCCATATATCTCAAAATTCATTCATTAGTTCAAAAATATGACTTCATATCCTTGTTTAGGGGTCAACCTGGGTGGGGAATGGGTATACCTGAATTTTAGAGCAACTGTATCAAAATTAGAAATTCGAAAAAATGCGATTTAGGAGGGTCAAATTTGAAGGGACGTATCTCTTAGAACATAAAGAACTGGGTGGCCCATGACCTACCAAATTAAATCCCTTTGAATAAGCTTTTCAATGTACTTGCTTTCATCTCATTCTGAGTTCGGACGAAGGATTTATGTCCATTTTTGTAGAACTCATTTATGCAAAAAATGCAAATTCCAGTGGGGTTTTTGCGTCGCTTCCGCGATGTGCTCCTATTATTTTTGGTGCCTGTTTTAATTTTTTCAATCCAATACTTATAATTCTTGGGGCTAAGGGTTCTCACAGTTGAAAGTACATATACTTAGCCTTATTTCACCCTCATGTCATCCTTAACATTCCCTAATACTCAAACACTTATACTCATATTTCATCGTAAATTCAACTCCTAAACTCAAGACCAATCTTAAGGATTTCATCAAAGATTTTATTCAAGATTTAAGTCTCCATTTCCAATTTTCTTTAAGGGTTCTCCAAAGTCAAGGTATGTGGTGTTGAACCATTGGATCCTTTCACCCATGGTGCCTAAGTCTCCCTTAGCTAATATTGCATGATAAGTTGATTTTACATGTGGGTCTTTTATATTGAGAAATTTACTGCACAATGATTTTAGTTTATGAAAGTATGGTTGTTTTAGCATATTGTGAGCTCTAAACCTTTGATCTAATATTTGATTTGAAGAGGGATTTTGATGTGAATGTCTTGGGGGTGTTGCAAGGTGTTGATTGATGGTTCTACTACTGATTTTCTTGCATGATTTCATCTCTAAATTGGATGGTCTTTCACCCCCATTACACACCTCCCAAGTGTGTGATAAAATGTCCGGCTAGAATTTTCTTGTGGATTTGAAGGTCCAAAGCATGAAATATGATATGATTGATGTTATGATGACGAAATGAGCTTATGTATATGATGAATCCTATATAAAGTGTTGCATTGCACCATGAACAACCAAAGTGGGGGTTTGTACTCATTAACCGAGGTGGGGGTTTGTACTCATCAACCGAGGTGGGGTTTTGTATTCATTAACCATGTGAGGGGTTTTTACTTCACCACCTAGGATGAAAGGTTGTGACCAACATCAACCATGTGAGGGGTTTGTACTTTTCCACCTAGGATGATAGAGTGTGACCATCACCAACCATGTAGGGGTTTGTACTTCGCCATCTAGGATGATGGGGTGTGACCATCATCAACCATGTGAGGAGTTTGCACCACATCACCTAGTATGATGGAGTGTAACCATCATCAACCAACCAAGGTTGGAAATCTAGGTTGTTCTATTCATCCCTAATTATATCCTATATGAACATGAGTTATTTAAGTATGTATGCATTGGTCATGCATTTCATATTGTTATATCATACCTATTGTCTATTGTTATGCATGTTGATTACGAAACTTATCTTTTGTTGCATTGCATACCACATACTTAGTTCATCCAAACGTACTAATGCATACTCTATGCCTACATGATGTTACCATGTAGGAACTAGAACTCCTATTGATTCTTCTTATGGCTAGACAGATTGTTCAAGTTAGCCTTTGGTGAGTCCTCCATTCCGGGGCAATGACTATTCTCTTACACTATGTTTTGAGACTATCTTCCTTTTATGTATGTATTAACTATGAAGGTGAGCCTAGTTGCTATCCTTGGCCCCTGCTCTTATCTGTGTAGTAGAGGTGTTGTTGGACATGTTATGAATTATGTTTGACCTTTGAGTCACTTATGATATTCAAGCTATTTATGTATAAATCTCTCTCTCTCTCTCTTAGTCCCAATTCCCCTTTTTTATGTTTTTTACATTGTTTTACATTGCTTCCTTGACCAATGATGAGTAATGATATACTATGAGGCTTGTTTGGGGTCCCTTCGGGTTCCCCATTCACTAGTCCCATCTAGGCCCTACGCTTGGGTCGTGACAAAGATGGTATTAGAGGACTAGGTTGACAGACTTGAGTCCAACACACCGCATCGATTAGAGTCTTATTCATGGTTGTGCTGTGCACCAAAACTATGTGTAGGAGGCCATGAGATGTTTTAGGAAATATTTCCTTTCTTCATGGTCTCTGTCGTTCTTTAGAAGCAAGATAGAGCTTTCCCTCTCTAACGAATGTTCTTTCCTCTTTTAGTTAATCATGCCACTTCAAGGAGGAAGGCGAAGGAAGGTAAGTGGAAGGTTTTGATTTTGATGAATCTGAGTTCACAATTTCTTCTCTATTCTTTTAGTTGATGGTGGGGCTTCTTGTTGCCCAAGTGCTTGAGTTGATCTTTGTTGTCTATTCTCTTGATTGGGTATATTGTTGCTAGAAAGTTCATAGGTGTTGATCCGGGTTTGAATTGCATTAGGTCTTGCTTTATGGCTTGTTGGATTTGATGTGGTGGATTTTGATGTTGTACTTGGGTTGGAATAATTTTATGCATGTTGTGTCTCCATAGATGGTGGGACCCGTAGAGTTAGAATCCGACTCCCTAGTGAACCCGTCTTTGAGTGGGAGGTTATCGAATGGTAGCAAAGGAGGTAAGTCCATTCTTGACTTAAGGTACAATTGGTCTCCAAGGTGTTGCACTTTTTATCATGTGAGAATTGGAGGTGTTGAACCTAATTTTCTTGTCTATAGAATTGTCGTTGGCAATAGATGAGGCCTTTAATGTCCCTTTTTGATGTTTGAAGTTGGGGTAATGTCTTTTGGTTTTACTAGCATATCAGTTATGCCTATAAGTCTCATGAGTAAGATCTTTAGTCCTTACCCTAAAAAGTTTATGATGGTTTTGGTGATGATAATGTTGTTCATTCCCTAATGAGGTAGTGCATGTGAATCATTTGAGGGTAGTATTACAAGTGTAAGGAAGAAGGTTGAGTGCTAGTAGGAGAGATAGGAATTTTGGTGGTAAGAGGTTGCCTTCCTAGGTTGCATGGTGCCCGGTGATAGTATTAAGGTGGACATTAGTAAGATAAAGGTGATTAAGTGTTAGCCTGGACCTTTACTTCCTTGGGTATTAGGAGCCTCTTCGGTTTAGTGGGCTATTATCGGAGATTGTGAGTAGGTTGTCTTCTATTGTTACTCCTATGACTTAGTTAACCCTAAGTAAGGCCATGTTGTGACCAACGTTTTGAGTAGGCTAACTTGATAGGTCCGAGAGTTACTATTCCTTATGTTATTCCTTGGTGCTAGTAGGATTCATGTGTTTGAGGGTTTATCATTGATCCCTTCCAATCAAGGAGACCCGAAATTATTTTCAAGAAAACCAGCATGGATTTTACTTATTTTTATTTTGGAATTGAATATTATGATTCCTAAAATTCTATTGATGTATGGATAGTATTTATTTGATGATTTTAACATGATTTATACCATTATATGAGGACTTACTATGGGTTTATGAAGTTATAAGTATGCATGTTTCCCTTTTGAAATTATTTATGCGTGAGAGATTACACTATGGATCTAAATATGGAACTAATTATGTTTTCACTTCAACTTCATATTATAAATGTTGATTTTTAGATGGAGTCTTAATTAACCATGTCATTTCCTCATTGTTCATATCATATGCATTCATGTACACGGATTATTTTAAAACATTATGTTGCGGGTAAGCCCAATTTCATTTTATGGTATGATTTTGACAAAATGTTGGATATGACAATATTGTGATCACATATATGTCTTTGATTTTGGCTCTTTAAGCATTTTCGGTGCTTGCACCATTTTGTATATGAATGGGCTATTCCTGTACATGAGTATTATGACTGAAATTATGATTTTGACATTTGAAACGAAGTATGAATTATTATAAATGGTGTTTGGCTTTTAAGCCCAATTGTGCATTGAAATGGTTTAGTAAATGACTATTTCCTCTTTGAAAGTATGTACCTTCATATTATAAGTATTCTTGTGGGATGACGAATTAGGTTGTTTTGTTGAGGGTCTTGGGGTAGTTTGGCTACTTGCATATCATGTTTTCAATGAGTGTAGAACCCGTAAGGTTGTAATATGATGGGTAAGGATGGTCGATCTATCTAGTCAACTACGATGGGTTAATCACTTCACTAAGATTGATCATTTTTGTCCCAAAGTGAGGATGAGGATAGGTGCTATCCCTAAGTGTCCTTTTCGTACTAGAAGTGAGCATTTTGAATATTGGTGTGGTTGTTTGGTTGGCTTATGCATCGGTTGTGTTTATGGGTCTTATGAATAGGGTCTTTAAACCCTACCTTGATATGTTTGTTGTGGTCTCTAGTGATGAGGTATTGATTTGTTTAGAGCTTGTGAATTATTGGGGCTAGTGTTGGAAGTCTTCGATGATGAGGAGATTGGTTGCTAAATATGATAGGTGTGAGTTGAGGATAACAAGAAGGTTGTTAGAACTCCTTAGGGATTATGGTATGAGTCTGCATTGGTTTTCTGGTAAGGCTGGTGTTGTAGTTGGTGCTCTAGGTAGCCTAGTGTGTGTGGATAATGGTGTTAAAGAGATGCCTAGTAGAGTCCATCGGTCGGCTAGATAGGGATTTAGGTTGAACGAAGTTGAGAATGGTAGTATAGTGTTTTTGATGGTTCCAAATCTTCTTGGATTAAGAGGACTTGATTAGGCAAGGCCTTGATTTCCGCCTAATTAGAGTTGGAAGTTTTGGGTTAGAGAACGATAGAGTGGATGTTGTATCCCAAGGGGTAGATGGCAGTTATGGTACCAAATGGGTTAGGTATATTTAAAATCGACAATTGAGTGAATGATTGTGAGTCCCTATAGAGCATAGAGGGTGGTTGGTATGATTGCATAAGTTTGGGGATTTCCTATGATAGGGGTATGGTTTATCTAGTTGGCTATGCTTCTAGGTTGAGGGGATGTGTTGGTGACCCTAGCGCTATAGAACTCTTTGAAGTTGTGGGTGAGGTGGAGGATAACTTGGCCTGGAAGGAGGTTCTGGTGGAGGTGTTTGATGGATGAGTGGAGAAATTGATTGATTGATAATTATGTAGTGTTCATCAAGCAACCTTGGAAAAGTTGTCTATTTGTATGTGTTTCTTGGATAGCCGGTGTGGACATGGAGAAGCGATATCTATATCTCTTTCACTCTATTCAAGCTTATGATGGCATGCCAAGTCCTTTCTATGATTCCAAGTCCTATGTTTAGGCCCCTATGTCATTCATGTGCATTCATGTTTAAGTTCGCAAGATTATGATGATTTTACACTTATGTTGAGATCTTGAAAATAGTATTTTTAATGTAATGTTGCATTCTTGTTGGGGCTGATTTGTTGATGATCACTCTTGTCTTGTACGTCCTTTTTACATTCGGGGATGAATGTTCCCAAGGGGAGATATTTTAATGAACCCAAAAAAAAAGTGCCCAAAAATGTGCCTCGGAAGTACCAGGAATCGTGATTTTCATATATCTAAAAATCTGTTAGTTATTTCAAAACCGACTTCATATTCTTGTTCAGGGGGTCATATTGACTAGGAAATGGGTCTAACTCGAATATTAGAGCAACTGTATCAAAATCCAAAAATCGCAAAATATGCTATTTAGAAGGGTCAACTTTGAGGGGGCATATCTCTTAGCACACAAAGATTTGGGTGGCCCACGACCTATCAAATTAAAGTCCTTTTAATTATCTTTCCAACAAACTTGGTTTCACCTCATTCCGAGTTCGGATGAAGGATTTATGTTCATTTTCGTAGAACTCATTTGTGCAGAAAATACAAATTCCAGTGGGGTTTTGGCGTTGCTTCCGCAATGATCCCCTGTTGTTTTTTGTGCCTGTTTTAATTTTTTCGATCCAATACTTATATTTCACTAAAAATTCAAGTCCTACACTCAAGACGAATCTTAAGGATTTCATCAAGGATCTCATTTAACCTTCAAGTCTTGATTTTCAATCTTCTTCAAGGGTTCTCCAAAGTCAAGGTTTGTGGTGTTGAACGATTGGGTCCTTTCACCCATGGTGCCTAAGTCTCCTTTTGCTAATATTGTATGATTTAAAGTTGATTTTACATGTGGGTCTTGTATATTGAGAAATTTACTGCACAATGATTTTAGTTCATGAAAGTATGATTGTTTTAGCATGTTTTGACTCCAAATCTTTAATCTAATGTTGGATTTGATGAGGCGTTTTGATGTGAATGTCTTGGGGGTGTTGCAAGATTTTGATTGATGGTTTTACAATAGATTTTTTTTCATGATTTGATCTCTAAATTGCATGGTATTTCACCCCCATTACACACCCCCAAGTGTTTGATAAAATGTTCGGCTTGGGTTTCTTGTGGAATTGAAGGTTCAAAGCATGAGATATGACATGATTGATGTTATGATAATGAAATGAGCTTATGTATATGATGAATACTATATAAAGTGTTGTATTAGACCATAATCAACTGAGGTGGCAGTTTTTACTCATCAACCAAGGTCGGGGTTTGTACTCATCAACCAAGATGGGGATTTGTTCTCATCAACCGAGGTGGCAGTTTGTACTCATTAACCATATGAGGAATTTGTACTTTGCCACTACCATGATGTGGTGTGATCATCATCGACCATGTGAGGGGTTTGTATTTCGCCACCTAGGATGATTGGGTGTGACCATCATCAACCATGTGAGGTGGTTTGTACCACATCACCTAGGATGATGGGGTGTGACCTTCATCAACCAACCAAGGTTGGAAATCTAGCTCGGTCTATTCTTCACTATTGATATCCTATATGAGTATGAGTTACTTAAGCATGTTTTACTTATGCATTGATCATGCATGTCATATTGCTATATCATGCCTATTATTTATTATTATGCATGTTAATTATGAAACTTATCTCTTGTTGCATTACATCCCGCATACTTAGTACATTCAAATGTACTAATGCATACTCTATACCTATATGATGTTACCATGTAGGAACCAGAGCTCCTATTGATTCTTCTTATGGCTGACAGATTGTTCAAGTTAGCCTTTGGTGAGTCCTCCATTCTGCGGACAATGACTATTCTCTTATACTATGTTCTAAGACTATCTTCCATGTATGTATTAACTATGAGGGTGAGCCCGATTGCTTATCTTAGCCCCCGCTCTTGTCTGTATAATAGAGGTGTTGTAGGACATGTTGTGTATTATGCTTGAGCTTTGACTCACTTATGATATTCAAGGTATTTAAGTGTAAATCTCATTCTCCCTTAATCCCAATTCCCCTTTTTTATTTTCCCTACATTGTTTTACATTGCTTCTGCAACCAAGGATGTGTAATGATATGCTATGAGGCTTGTTTGGGGTCCCTTCGGGTTCCCCATTCGTCGATCATGTCTAGGCCCTAGGCTTGGGTCGTGACAGCAAACCTCTACTAACAGGTGGTCTAGATGTCAACCTCTACTAGCAATGACCCCTATTTCATACTATAACGATACGACTTAGGGGATAAGTCATCACATGGCAAATGAGATACCTGGAGGAACTTCATCCAATATCTCAAGCATTAACTAGGATAAACGTAAACATTTGTGGAATAAAATTGGAAAAGAGCTATGTGCAATATATGACAATGAAACAATGTTAGAAGAATATATAAATATTTGTCTATAAAGAATACTAACTAAAATAGGACGGCCAGAACCAAAAATAGTCAGTTTCCATCAACTAGAAAATAGTCAAAATATAAACAACATAGAATGTAAAAGCCTTAAAAGGCCAACATATACATCAATGTCTTAAATACATCATAAGAATGAGAAATGTTAGAAACCCAAACTAAGGGCTCACCACAAAATTCCTAGTCTCGAATGCCTAAAAATTATCCACAAGCTAGTGGAGGAGTACCTGTCCGTAGATGTTTAAATCATGTAGGCAAAAAATGGTTTAGTACTTTTGGTATGTATTAAGTATGTGAGATGCAAATGCAAGGATGAAATTGTAATTCTATCATTCATAAATACAAATTTGTATGTGTGTATATATATATATATAAGATGATAGAGGTACAGAACATTAGCTTAAAACATATATAATTGAACACACGTGATGGAACCATGTAATAGAATGATAGACCTTGTGGGAATAGAGCTTAAACGATATATAAGACAATGTCAGCTACTACATGGAATCCAACATAACCCCCTACAATGGCACGAGGGAACCACATGCTGGATAGAACTCCGTCCCTTTGCATGCATCTATATATAACATAAATAACCTATGTGGATCCATTCGCCTATCCTATAAAGTCTCTTATGGTGGCACATAGTTAATGAGACAAAATGGTTGCTACTAAGGTTCTCTTATCGAACCCTACCTTAATGTTATATTCAGTGCTAAGTCATCTCACAAAATCTTTAAAATATAGGCTTGGTCAATTTATGATACATAGAATCATAAGTAGCAATCGTAAGAGTAGCTTGAAATGAATTACCAAGTAAGTATTGTCCTTTCATCTTTGGGACCTTCATAAAAATTGTTAGGACCTTTGTCAATATTCTTATATCTTTGACAATCATAAAGTTAAAACCTTTTTTTAATACCCTATTATTTATCATAAATCATGCAAACATGACTTGAAACTTAGTGGGCTAGTTCATACGTGGAAACATTCATAAATTGTGAAATCATGTGTAGTCATAGAAGGCTCATTCAAAACATCGTAAAATAGCCCACACTTCATAACTTAAACCCACACTATCGGGGTCATCAACGTTTACTAATGATATATTAAAATACTTAGTATAACATCACATGGTAATATTAGAGACATGTAATGAGGTTTTGACATCATGAAATCATCATAAGACTGCATAGTAATATTTAAGGAACTTAAATAAAAGGTAAATGACATTATGTAGGACTTTGTGAGTGAATGGCGACCCACAAATAAAACTCACATACCTTGGTGAAGCTTCGGATGAGAATATTCCATTCAAGAAAGAACCGTTTGAAACCCTATCCTGCTTAGTTTGTTCATGCTTTCTAGAAAGTATTCTTTTCCTTAGGACTTTTTGAGAATGGAAAAGTGAGAAATGATGAGGTTCTTGGGCATTAAGGTTTGATTTAGGCCTAAAAGATCACCAAAATAACACATCTTAGGATTAGAATTGGTGGAATGAAAAAACTATCCTTCATTAATACTGCTAGATTGAACCTATGAAAGCCCAATTACCAGCCATAGTTTGAACCATAGACCATAGCCCTGTCCATCTTGCCCTCCTTTTCCAATAATATGAAACTGTTTTGTCAAACAAAACCACAAGACCTCGAATTACGAGCTGTCCTTTTACTTACGGCTCGTGACTGGACTCATAGTGTCTTCCCATTCTTGGGCAAATTTCCACTTCTCTGGGCCTCTATCCACAAAGGCTACCTATGCGCCATGGAACGGTCTTGGACTGTCATGTTAATCGTGGACTCCTTTCCAAAAACTCCATATTTTCTTCATGTCTAGCACATTAGCCTACGAAACTTACTATTGAAACGTGCTAAATTGTGCTTCGAAAATACCCATAATTGTAATTTTCATGTATCTGTCACGACCCAAACCTAGGGCCTAGGCATGACACGCTGCAAGAGGAACCCAAAGGATCCTAGAAAAGCCTCTTAGAGCATCATTACACAATCTTGGTCGAGGAAGCAATAAATCAAGCATCAAGATATAACAAAGTGGGACAACCAGGGCTAAGGGAAAGCACTTTCATACCATAGACATCAAGAACAATAGAGTAAAGGCTCTTAGCATAGATACGTAACATGTCCAACAAATACCTCTAATACATAGATAAGAGCGGGGGCTAAGACAAAGTAACTGGGCTCAGTCTCATAGTCAAAATAGACAATAAAGAATAATGTCTCAATACATAATAAGAGCAACATAGACTAACGTCCCCAAAGTGGAGGACTCACCCACTTGCTTGAGTAGTATTGAACTAGTCTTGTGGAGGAGGATGATCAACGTGGGCACTGGTTCCTACATGATGACATCATCTAGGCATAGAGTATGCATTAGTACATTTGCTTGTACTAAGTATGTAGGATGCAATGCATCAAGAGATAGACGTCATAATCAAACAACATAACAATGGCCAATAGATATGATATAACAATATGACATGTATGATCAATGCTCAAATAAAATATGCTTAAATAACTCATGCTCAAATAGGATATCATATGTGTAGAATAGACTAAGCTAGATTTCCAAGGTCCCTTGGTAGGTTAGTGATGATGTTGACCCATCAATTAGGTGGTAAAGTACTAACCCTTCACTCGGTTGATGATAATGCCACCCCATCACCTAGGTGGTGAAGTACTAACTCTTCACTCGGTTGGTGATAATGCCGCCCCATCACCTTGGAGGAGTACTAACCCTTCCATCGGTTGGTCATAATGCCACCCCATCAACTTGGTGGAGAAGTACTAACTCTTCCCTCAGTTAGTGAGAATGTCTCACCATCACCTAGGTGGAGAAGTACTAACCCTTCCCGCAGTTGACGAGTACAAACCCCCATCTCGGTTATCCGAGTTCTTAGATCCCCAGATTGGGAGTGGCCTAACGCAACACTTTATATAGAGTATATCATGTACATAAGATCATTTCATCATCATATAGTCAGTCATATCATATCTCATGCTTTGGACCTTCAACTCCTCAAGAAACCAAATCCGGACATTTTATCAAAGACTTAGAGGGTGTGTAATGCTAGTATAAAACCATGAAATATAGAAATGAAATCATGCATGAAATCCATTGTAAAATCATCAATCAACATCTTGCAACACCCTCAGACAATATACATCAAAATCCCTTCTAAAATCTTTCAATAGATCAAATATTTATAGCTCAAAACATGGCAAAATAATCACAATTTCACATAGCTTTAACATAGTGCAGTGAGTTTCATAATAATCAAAACCCAATTGTAAATCAACTTTACATCATGCAATTTTAGTAAAAGGAGACTTTGTTATAATAGATGAAAGGAACCCATGAAAGAAACCCACATTCCTTAGCTTAGAGATGAACTTGGTGAAGATTGAATATGGAGACTTGAAGCTTGAAGATAACCTTGAAGGAAAACCTTAGCTTATGACAAGGGTTTGGGTCTTGAATTTGGGGAGTGAAAATATGGTTGTGTTTAAGTGAGTATTGGGAAATGTTTTGGGTAATATGAGGGTGAAATTTGGCAAAGCATTGGTAAAAACACGTTTTGGAGCACTTGGGCCCAAGACTTAGAAGTCTTGGACTGAACTAAAAAAAAACAGTCCCAAAATAAGTAGAGTCTCTTTTCCCCATGGGATTTTTTATTTTTGACACGGTGACTCTAAAGTCAGAGTAGACCCTTTTCCCCCTAATTTTGACCCTCTGAACGAGAATATGAAGTCTAATTTTTGAAATAACAAATGGATTTTGAGATATATGGAATTTCAAATTATGGGCATTTTAGAGGCACATTTTCGGAAACTTTTTGGGGTGGTTTCAATATCTCCCCCTTAGAAACATTCATCCCCGAATGTAAAAGGGATGTACAACACAAGAGTGATCATAAACAATAACCACAATAAAAATGCAACATCACATTTTAAACATCATTTTCAAAATCTCAACATATATGTAAAATCATCATAACTTGCCAACTTAAACATGAATGCATATGAATGACATAGGGACCGAAACATAAGACTTGTAATCACATAGGAGACTCAAAATTAGTACCTTAGGCTTGAGTGGAGTGAAAAAGATCAATATACCATTTTTGCATGTCCGCTTTGGCCTCCCAAGTAGGGCATTCGATTTATTGGTTCCTCCAAAGGACCTTAATGGATGCCGCCTCCTTGTTCCTCAATCTCTTCACTTGCCTATCTAAGATATGAACTAGAATCTCCTTTTAAGTCAAGTTATCGTCAACAACACCTACAACAACAAGAGGCACAATAGTATTAGGGTCACCAACACTTTTCTCAACATAGAGACATGGAACACCGGGTGAACCAAATTTCATTTCACTAGGCAAATGCAATTCGTAAGCTACCTTGCCAACCCTCTTCAAGAACTCATAAGGACCAATACATCTTGAAATTGAGTTCCCTTTTTTACAAAACGGACCACTCCTTTCATTGGAGAAACCTTCAATAAACCTAATCACCCACTTTGAAATTAATGTCTCTTCTTCTCATATTGGCATAGGAGTTTTGACGACTTTAGGTTGTTTTCAATCTTTCCCTAATCATCATCACCTTCTCAAGAGCCTCTATAACAATATTCACCCTATTAAAACCACCTATTCAACCACAAACCACCTAACTGGTGATGTACAATGTCTACCACAAAGAGCCTCAAAAGGAGCCATACCGATGCTAGAGTGATAGCTATTGCTATATGCAAACTCAATGAAGGAAGATGGTCTTCCCAACTACTCCTCCACTCCTATAAGCATTCCCTAAGCATATCTTCAAAGATTTGAATGGTCCTTTCAGCTTGGCCATCTGTTTGGGGGTGAAAGGTCGTACTAAGGTGAACATTTGTACCAAGGCCCCTTTGAAAAGACCTCCAAAAGTGTGAAGTGAACTATGAACCACGATCCGACATGATGGATAAAGGATTCCCATGCAACCTTACTAACTCATGGATTTATAACCTCACATACTCTTCAGCCCCATATGTGGTCCTAACCGGTAGAAAGTGAGCCAATTCGTCATCTCATCAACCACCACCCATATAGAATCAAAACCTTTTTAGTCTCGGGCAACACAACCACAAAATCCATATTAATCACCTCCCACTTCAAAGTGGGAATCTCTGTGTCTTGGGTTAGGCCACCCGGCCTTTGATGTTCAGCTTTGACTTGTTGACAACTATGGCAACCAGAAATGAACTTGGCAATATCCCTCTTCATACCTCCCCACCAATAAACATCCCTCAAGTATCTATATATTTTGGTTGAATCGGGGTGAATAGAATAAGAAGAATTATGGGCCTCATCAAGGATCTTCTCCTTCAAACCATCAACACAAGGCACACACAAACTACCTTGGTACTTAAGGGCACCATCTCCTACTTGGGAGAAAACCTCTACTTTGCCCTCTTTCACCAAGGACTTCAATTCAAGCAAGGAAGAGTCAAGATCTTCTTTGGCTATTGCCTCATCAACCAAAGAAGACTTAGACCCATCAACAACCATAACACCATCATCACCAACCTCTTCAAACCTAACCCCCAATCTAGCCAATTGATGCACCTCCCTAGCCATTTCCTGATCACCACCATCAACATGGGCTAGGCTACCCATAGACACCGTACTCAAAGCATCTTCCACAATAGTTTCCTTACCCGGATGATAGTGCACACTCATGTCATAGTCTTTGAGAAGCTCTAACCATCTCCTTTGCCTCAAGTTGAGAACTTTTTGAGTGAACACATATTGGAGGCTCTTGTGATCGGTGAACACAACCACATGCACCTCATACAAGTAGTGACACCAAATCTTTAATGCAAACACCACGACGGCTAATTCAAGATCATAGGTAGGGTAATTCGTTTAATGCACTTTGAGTTTTCTAGAGGCATAGGCTATGACCTTAAAATTTTTCATTAGCACACAAACCAACCAAACTCTAGATTCATCACAATACACAACAAAGCCCTCAAGCCCATCAGGTAGTGATAATATAGTAGCGGACACAAGTCTATTCTTCAATGCTTGGAAGCTTCTCTCACATTCATCAGTCCACACAGACTTAACCTTCTTTTGAGTCAACTTTGCCATAGGGAAGGAATGGAGGAGAAACAACCTTTTATAGTAACCCGCGAGGCCCAAGAAAATCCTAATATCCGATGAGGTCAATGGTCTAAGCCAATTTCTAATCACATCAATTTTCTTAGGATCCACTTTTATATCATCACCTGACACTACATGACCCAAGAATGCAACCTCCTTCAACAAAAACTCACACTTGTCATATTCAGCATACAATTTCTCGTCCCTCAATCATTGCAACACCACCCTCAAATGACCCATATGCTTCTCCCTACTATGTGTATAGATCAAAGTATCATCAATGACGATCGCAATAAAGGAATCAAGGTAGGGTTTGAAGATCCTATTCATTATATCCATGAAGATAACTGGTGCATTGGTCAACCCAAACGACATCACAACAAACTCATAATTCCCATATCTAGTCCAAAAAACCATATTGGGAATCTCACACTCCCTCACCTTCACTTGATGGGGCCCGGACCAAAGATCAATCTTAGAGGAAAAGACAGACACTTGCAATTGGTCAAAGAAGTCATCAATTCTTGGAAGAGGATATCTATTCTCTATAGTGACCCTACTGAGTTGCCAGCAGTCAATACACATTCTGTGTGGCCCATCCTTCTTCTTTACAAAAAACACCGGTGCACCCCAAGGTGATTGACTAGGTCTAATAAATCTCCTATCTAAAAAATCTTTCAATTTCTCTTTTAACTCCTTCAACTCCATCGAGACAATACGATAAGGAGGAATAGAGATAGGTTAACTATTGGGAAAGAGATCAATGGTAAAATCTATCTCTCTTTTGGGAAGGACACAGGAAAGGTCATTCAGGAAGACATCAAAAAACTCATTTACAACCATAACTGACTCAATGGAAGGGACTTTGGACTCCAGATCTTTAACCCTCACAAGATGGTAAAGACACCCCTTAGAGATCAACTTAGGGGCTTTAACGCATGAAATGAATCTACCCTTGACCACCACATCTTGACTTTCCCACTCAAGGACGGGTTCATTATGAAATTAAAACTTAACCCTACGGGTTCTACAATTAATAGAAGCATAGTAGACAAGCAACAAATCCATCCCAATAATGACACCAAAATCTACCATGTCTAATTCAATAAGATCACAAGGCAACAACTTATGCAAAATGCAAATAGGACAACTTCTATAAACTTTACTAGCAACAATAGAGACACCAATAGGAGTAGACACTTCATATGACTCATGAAATAACTCGGGGACAACATAGAATTATTTAGCAACAAAAGGATAACAAAGGAAAGAGTGGCACACGGATCAATCAAAGCATACACATCAAAGTCAAAGTTTTTCAACATACCGATAACAACATCGGGAATCTCACAAACCCCTTGCCTCCCATATAGAGCTAGAATTGATTGTATCTTGGGCCACCATCTTGAGGACCACCTCTACCAAATGGAACCGCATTTGCACCCCGGACCTTGCCATGGTTCCTTGGATAATCTATCTTTTTGTGACCAAGCTCCCCACAACCAAGGCATGCATTAGAAGCCTTCAAACACATGCCATTATGAATCTTCCCACATCTAGGACAGATATCCATATGAGCCACACCACCTAACCTTAAGGCCTAGGGAAGTCATTGGCAAACCCCATATTAGTAGCACGAGAAGGCCCTTGGCCTTGATGAGATCTAACACCCTTTTGGAACATACCCTCAAAATGGACCTTCTTCTCCTCATGCCCCCTTCTCTTCCTCAATTTGTCCTCCTCCATTTGCTCGGCATAGGTCATCAACCGAGACAAGTTCATGTCACTAATTAGCATGGCGGACCGACATTCTTCACTTACCAAGTCGGAGACCCCCATCACAAACTTGTTAATCCTAGATCTAGGATCGGCCACCAAATAAGAAGCATATTTTGAAAGTTGATTAAACTTGAGGGCATACTCCCTCACACTCATAGCACCTTGTTTCAAATTCATAAACTCCACCAACTTAGCTTCTCTAAGATCAAGACGGAAAAATCGAGTAAGGAAGGCCAATTTGAACTCCTCCCAATGCACCACATTACCAATCCCCTTCTAAAACTGTTCTATTGATCATACCATATTTGAGCTACCCCTTTGAGTTGGTACGCCGCCAACTCTTCCTTTTCATTCGGTCCAACACTCATGATATTCAAGATTTTGTAGACTTCATCAATGAACTCTAGTGGGTCTTCATCCACCTTTGACCCATAAAAAATCAGAGGATTCATGATCATGAAGTCTCTTTTGCTAGCTCCCGGGGTAGTAGCATGAGGTTTTGGGCTCCTTGATTAACTTGGTTGGCCACAACTTGGGCAAGTATAGTGAGAGCATCCCAGAACTCACCATTGTTAGGTTGCTCCTTGGGAGTTTGGGCCATTTGTCCTCCAGTGTTTGAAATGATCTAGCATAGTAAAGAATAATCATGGGGGTAAAAACGTACCATGACTCTATAGCACGACTTGGAATATGAAGAAAGAAAACATTTCCTAAAATTCCTCAAAGCCTCCTATTCATAGTCATGGCGCGCTTCACAATGATGAATAGAATTCTAATCAATGCGGTGTGTTGGACTCCGAGGATCTATCAACCTAGTGCTCTGATATCAAGTTTATCATGACACAAACCTAGGGCCTAGACATGACACGGCGTAAGGGGAACCTGGAGGGACCCCAAGTAAGCCTCTTAGTATATCATTACATGTCCTTGGCTGCGGAAGCAATACATCAAGCATCAAGAGATAATAAAGTGGGACAATCGGGGTTAAGGGAAAACACTTTCGTACCATAGGCATCAAGAAAAATAGAGTCAAGGCTCTCAGCATAAATACATAATACTTCCAACAAACACTTCTCATTCATAGATAATAGTGGGGGCCAAGATAAAGTAACCGGGCTCACCCTTATAGTCAAAATAGACAGTAAAGAAAAATTTATCAATACATAATAAGAGAAACATAGACTAAGGTCCTCGAAGTAGAGGACTCACCAACTAGCTTGAGTAGTATCGAGCAAGTCACGTAAAGGAAGATGATCAACTTGGGCACCAGTTCCTACATGGTGACATTATGTAGGCATAGAGTATGCATTAGTACATTTGGATGTACTAAGTATGTAGGATGTAATGCAACAAGAGATAGATGGCATAATCAAAATACATAACAATGGGAAATATACATCATATAACAATATAGCACGTATGATCAATGCTTAAGTAAAACATGCCTAAATAACTCATACACATATAGGATATCATATGTGTAGAATAGACCTAGCTAGATTTTCAAGGTATAACCCCTTTGTAGATTAGTGATAATGCCGCCCTATAACTTAGGTGGTGAAGTACTAACCCTTCACTCGGTTGGTGATGAAGCCGCCCCATTACCTAGGTGGTGAAGTACTAACCCTTTACTCGGTTGGTGATAATGCCACCCCATCACCTAGGTGGAGAAGTATTAACTCTTCTCTTGGTTGATGAGTACAAACCCCCATCTCGGTTATCCGGGTTCTTAGACCCCCCAGATTGGGCGTGGCCTAACACAATATTTTATATAGAGTATATCATGTACATAAGCTCATTTCATCATCATATAGTCAATCATATCATATCTCAAGCTATGGACCTTCAACTCCTCAAAAAACCACATCTGGACATTTTATTAAACACTTAGAGAGTGTGTAATGCTAGAACAAAACCATTAAATAAAGAGATAAAATTATACAAGAAAATTCATTGTAAAAGCATCAATCAACGCCTTGCAACACCCTCAAGCAATTTACATCAAAACCCTTTTCAAATCATACAATAGAGCAAAGATTTATAGCTCATAACATAGCAAAATAGTCATAATTTCACATAGCTTTAACATAGTGCTGTGAATTTCATAATAATCAAGACCCACTTGTATATAGACTTTAACTCATGCAATTTGAGTAAAAGGAGGCTTGGGTATCATGGGTGAAAGGAACCCATGAAAGAAACCCATATACCTTAGCTTAGAGTTGAACGTGGTGAAGATTGGAGATGAAGATTGAAGCTTGAAGAAGAATCTTGAAGGAAAACCTTAGCTTAGGATGAGGGTTTGGGACTTTAGTTTGGGGAGTGAAAATATAGCTAAGTGTTTTAGTGAGTATTGGGAAATGTTTTGGGTACTATGAGGGTGAAATTTGGCTAACTATAGGTAAAAACACATTTGGTAACACTTAGGCCAAAGAGTTACAAGTCTTGGACCAAACTAAAACAAAATAGTCCCAAAATAAGCAAAGGCACATCAGGGAGGCGATACAAAAACCTCACTGGAAATTGCACCATAAGATTTTTGAATTTTGATACGGTTGCTCTAAAATTTAGGTTAGACCCTTTACCCCCTAATTTTGACCCTCTGAACGAGAATATGTAGTCAGATTTTTGAAATAATTAATGAATTTTGAGATATATGGAATTTTAAATTCTGGGCATTTCCAAGGCACGTTATCAGGCATTTTTTGGGGTCATTTCAAAATCTCAAAATCTGTGTGTGATATCAAAAATTGGACCTCATATTTTCGATCAGCGGAGAAAATAGAGGACCCATAGCGAAAAATAAATTTCACTAATATACAACTTCTAGAGAGCATCCGCGGTCTAGCCGCGATGCGCCGGGGTGTGGAGCAGTACATTTTCATCTTCACGTTGGGTGCACATTGCGAACCAGTGTTAATTTTTCCTTAATTTTTCCTGTGTCAACTATGGCATTGAGATCATAGCCCCATGACCACTTATGCATGAAAACACCCATACTTAACCAAGTTACAACTCTTTATCACTCAAAATCATCACAATAACCTCTGCAGGACTTCACAAAATATCTCATTCACATTTCAAGGATTTCAAGTTTAACATTGGCACTCAAGGATTCTCTTCAAGCTATAAGTTTCTTTTAAGCTCATCTCAGGAAAACCCAAGTTTGAGGTATGTGGGTTTCATTCAACGGGTCCTTTCATCCATGGAGCCTAATATTCCTTTTTATGAAAATTGCATGTTGTCAAGTTGTATCATCTATCGGTATCTCTTATTATAGATTATGATTATAAATTATGTTGGGATTTTATGAAATATTGATTGACTATGTATGTCTATCTATTTCAACCTTATACCATGAATTGGTTTTGTCTATTGAGAATATACATGTTTTGAGCTATGAAACTATGACCTATCATGAGATTTGATAATGGATTTTAAGGTACCCTACATGAGAGTTTTAGTATATGTTGGTAGGTTGATTTGCATTGAGCTTTCTCTTATCATTTCACTCTTGAATTGCATGATTTTAAACAAGCATTATAAACCCACCAAGTGTTTGATAAAATGTCTTGACAATGATTCTCAAGTTTTAGATGATCTATTACATGATTTGCAAGTCAAGTGACTTTATGTTGATTAAGGGCTTGCATGTTTGTATTGAATTCATGAAAAGTATCTATGGTGTTGCAAGTAGACAACACCTTGTTGAGGAGGTGACATGCCTCAATCACCTTGTTGAGGGGGTGACATGCCTCAGTCACCTTGTTGAGGGGGTGACATGCCTCAATCCTCTTGTTGAGGGGTGACATACATCAATCACCTTGTTGGGGAGTGACATGCCCAATCACCTTATTGGGGTTGACATACCTCAATCACCTTGTTGTAGGAGGGGTGACATGCCCCAATCACCTTGTTGAGGAGGTGACATGCCTCAAACACCTTACATGTGGGTGACATGCCTTGAATTCCAAGTAGTAATTTGCTTGGTCTATGTCGATTATGGCCTCTTCTCACCCATGTGTTATGTACAATGAAATATGTATGATTTACAAGTATGTTTTACTTCAACAATTGATCATGCATGTCATATTGAAATTATACTTTTCCATTGCTTATTATTATGCATTTTTACTATATTGTCTTATGTCTCTTTGCATTGCAGCATGCATACTTAGTACATTCAAATGTACTAACGCATACTCTATGACTACAAGATATTATTATGTAGGGATCGAAGCATCTTTTGATCATCCTCCACATGGCTCGTTTGGTAGTTTGGAAGATAAGCTTTGCTGAGTCCTCATGTCCGAGGACACCATCTATGATACTCTTTCTATTTGATATTTCTTTATGTTGAACACTTGTTACTCTGAGGGTGAGCCCGGAAAGTGTCTTGGCCCTCGCTCTATTAAATTTTAGAGGTGTTGTCGGATAGTTGATGTAATTATTCGATGAGCTGGACTCTTTTATACTTTTAAAAATATCGAGACTTCCCTTAGTCCTGCTAATCTTATTTGTATCTCTTTTGTTGTTTATTTTGCTTCCACGACTAAGGATGTATGAATGATATTCTAAAAAGCTTGTTTGGGGATCCTTTGGGTTCCCATTTGCAATGTAACGTCTAGGCCCTAGGCTTGGGCCGTGACAAACTTGGTATCAAGCACTAAGTTGTTAATGATCAGCATTAATTAGAGTGTTATTCATGCTTTTGAAATGCACAACTATGAATGGGATGCTATGAGGCATTTTAGGAAATATTTCACTTTTTCATGGTCCATATTGTGCTTTAGATGTGATTGTAAGGCTTTTCCCCTAACAAATGCTCTTTGTTCTTCTAGATCATGCTGATTCCAAGATGGAGACTAAGGAGAGCCGGTACACCCGAGGAGGAACTGGCCCCTCCTACTCCTTAAGGTGGAGGAGTAGCCTAAGATGAATTTTGGGATGCTATTACAATGTTGGCTCATGCTATGACCAACCTAATTCACCAAGGGGCCCAAGTCCCTCATGCTCCCACTCTTGCTTCTAGGTGAGGGATTTCACTAGAATGGAACCACCAGAGTTCCATGGATACAAATCGGATGAGGATCCCCAAGAGTTCATCGATGACGTGTACAAAGTGCTATTTATTGTAGGGGTCAATTTCTAGGAGAAAACAGAGTTAATGGCCTACAAACTAAAGGTGTGGCCCTAATTTGGTTCACCCAATGGAAATGGAAGAGGAGAGACAATGATGTTATTCCTTGGGAGGAGTTCCACGTCGCATTCATCAATCGGTTCTTTCCTGTCGAGCTAAGAGAGGCTAAAATGATTGAGTTTATGAACTTTAAGCAAGGTTCCATGAGTGTGAGAGAATATGCCCTCAAGTTCAACCAACTATCCAAGTATGCACCACAATTGGTTGCCGAGCTGAGATCAAGGATGAACAAATTTGTGTCGGGAGTGTCCAGCTTGGTTAATGAGGAGTGTCGTATAACCATATTAGGGGGTGATATGGAATAGTCCCATCTCATGACATACGCCGAGCGACTAGAGGGAGAAAAGCTTTGAATAAGAAGTGGTGAGTCCAAGAGTGCTCATTTCGAAAGTGGACTCCGAAGTTCCAAGGGTGGCCGACTTCCTCAAGGCCACAAGTTCCAAGACCAAAGGTCTTCCAATACTCATAATAGGAGATTTGATAATGATTATCCAAGATTCCAAGGTAGTGGCGGTGGGGTGCGTAACTGTATGTGCCAAAGATGTGGCAGGAATCATAATAGCCCATGTTTGAGAAACTCTAATACTTGCTATGGTTGTGGTGAAGTGGGTCATAAGATGATTGATTGTCCTCATGCTCAAAATAAAGGTAGAGTTTGTCGTCCAAAAGGCCAAGATGCAAATACGTATCAAAAGGGAAGAGGAGGCCAACAAGGGGGTGCTCAAAGGTAAAATAGATTCTATGCTCTTCAATGGAGACAAGGGGTGGATGAGTTGCCCAATGTCATCACCAGTATGTTAAATATTTTTGATTTTGATTTGTACTCATTGATAAACCCGGATGTCACTCTTTCTTTTATTACTCCTTTTGTTGACAAAAAGCTTCATGTTAGTCCTGAATTGTTGTGTGAACCTTATGAAATGTTTACCCCCGTTAGTGAGTCCATTATTGCTAAAAGAGTTCATAGAAATTGTCCCATGTTAATATTGCATGAAATCTTTCCTTGTGATTTTGTTGAGTTAGACATGGTGGATTTTGATGTCATTCTTGAGATGGATTGGTCCCATGCATATTATGCTTCTATTGATTGTAGAACCCATACAGTTAAATTCCAATTCCCTAATGAGCCCGTCCTTGAGTGTGGAAGTCGTGATGTGGTGGTCCAGGGTAGATTCATTTTTTGCCTTAAAGACCAAAAGTTGATTTCTAAGGGTTGTCTTCATCATCTTATGAGGGTTAGAGATGTTAAGTCCAAAGCCCTTCCAGTTGAGTTGATTCCGGTTGTTAATGTTTTCCTTGATACCTTTCTCGATAAGCTTTCGGTTGTTCCTCCTAAAAGAAAAATAGACTTTAGTATAGACCTACATGCCGACACTCAACACATTTCTATTCCCTCTTACTGTATACTAGGTGGAGTTGAAGGAGCAATTGAGGGATTTGTTGGAAAAAGGTTTCATAAGGCCTAGTAGGTCACATTGGGGTGTACCAGTGTTATTTGAGAAGAAAAAAGATGGTTCTCTGAGAATATGCATTGATTACCAACAACATAATAGAGTCACCATAATGAACAAGTACCCTCTACCAAACATTGATAACCTGTTTGATCAACTTCAAGGGTCAAGTCACTTTTCTATGATTTATCTTCAGTTTGGGTATCATGAAGTGCAAGTGAGGGTGTGTGACATTCCCAAGAAGGCTTTCTGGACTAGATATGGGTACTTTGAGTTTGTGTTTATGTCCTTTGGGTTGACTAATGCACTGGCTATAGTTATGTATCACATTAATAGGGTCTTTAAACCCCACCTTGACTTGTTTGTGGTGATTTTTATTGATGATATCTTGATTTATTCGCATAGTGAGGAGGAGCATGTGATTCACTTGAGGGTGGTGTTCCAAATGGTGAGGGAGGAAAGGTTGTATGCTAAGTATGAAAAATGTGAGTTTTGGTTGAAAGAGGTTGCTTTTCTAGGGTATGTTGTCTCAAGTGATGGCATTATGGTGGATCCTAAGAAGACAGAGGTGATTAGAAATTGGCCTAGACCTTTGACTCCATCGGACATTAGAAGTCTCATGGATTTGCCGGGTTATTACCGGAGGTTTGTGAATGGCTTCTCTTCTATTGCTTCTCCTATGACTAAGTTGATACAAAAGAAGGCAAAACTCGTGTAGACCGATGAATGTGAGAAGAGTTTCTAAACTTTGAAAGATAAACTTGTCTCTGCACCTATTTTTGCTCTACCGAAAGGGTTGGAAGGATTTTCTATATATTGTGATGCCTCAAGAATTGGTTTGGGGTGTGTTTTGATACAAAATGGTAAGGTGATAGCATATGCCTCTAGACAACTTAAGGTGCATAAGAAGATTTATCCCACCTATGATCTTGAATTGGTGGTTGTGGTATTTGTTTTAAAGATTTGGTATCACTACTTGTATGGGGTTAATGTTTATGTGTTTACTGACCACAGGAGTCACCAATGTGTTCACCCAAGATGATATTAACTTGAGACAAAGAAATTGGTTAGAGCTTCTTAAAGACTATGATATGAGTATGCATTATCACCCCGGCAAAGCTAATGTTGTGGCTGATGCTCTATGTAGGGTGTCTATGGGTAGTATAACTCATGTTGATGATGGTGGCAATGAGGTGGCTAGAGAAGTTCATCGGTTGGCTAGATTGGGGCTAAGGTCGGATGAATTTGATAATGGTGGTGTAGTGCTTGTTGATGGTTCTAAATCTTCCTTTATTGAGGAGATAAAGGCAAAATAAGATCTTGACCCCACCTTGCTAGAGTTGAAAGCCTTGGTGAGAGATGCTAAAATGGAGGTTTTCTCCCAAAGGAGAGTCGGTAACCTTAGGTACCAAGGTAGATTGTGTGTACCAAATGCGGATGACTTGAGAGAATTGATCTTGAAGGAGGCCAATAATTCATCCTACTCCATTCAGCCCGGTTCTACAAAGATGTATAGAGACTTGAGTGAGGTGTATTGGTGGGGTAGTATGAAGAGAGATATTACAAAGTTCATATCCGGATGTCACAATTGCCAACAAGTGAAAGCCGAACATCAAAGGCCGAGTGGCATAGCCCAAGATATAAAGATTCTTACTTAGAAGCGGGAGGAGATCAACATGGATTTTGTAGTTGGGTTGCCTAAGACTACGAAAAATTAGGACTCTATTTGGGTTGTTATGGATAAAATGACAAAGTTGGCTCACTTCTTACAGGTCAAAACCATTTATGGTGTTGAAGATTATGCCAAGTTGTATATAAATGTGTTGGTTAGATTGCATGGGGTGCTTTTGTTTATCATTTCGAATTGTGGTGCTCAATTCACTTCTCACTTGTGGGGGTCATTTTCAAAGAGGTGTTGGTACCAAGGTTAAGCTTAGCATGGCTTTTCATCCTCAAATGGATGGTCAAGCCGAGAGGACTACCCAAACACTTGAGGATATGGTTAGAGCTTGTGTTTTGAAGTTTAAGGATAGTTGGGATGAACATATTCCACGTATTGAATTTTCTTACAAGAGTAGCTACCGCTCAGCATTAGTATGGCTCCCTTTGAAGCTCTTTCTGGTAGGCATTGTAGATCCCTGATTGGGTGGTTTGAAGTGGGGGAAATGGCTTTGCTAGGTCCAGATTTTGTCATGGAGGCATTGGAGAAGGTGAAGTTGATAAGAGAGAGGTTGAAAACAACCCAAAGTAGACAAAAGTCCTACTCCGATATGAGGAGAAAAGATCTTGACTTTAAGGTTGGTGATTGGGTTTACTTGAAATTCTAGCCCATGAAGGGAAATTATGTCCAGGGTTTGCAGGTCCTTAGAAATTTTTGAGAAGACTGGTAAGGTTGCATACGAGTTGGAGTTGCCTGTGGAGATGAATATGAATATGGTTCATCTAGTCTTTCATGTGTCCATGTTGAGAAAGTGTATGGGTGACCCAAGTGCTATAGTGCCTTTGGATGTTGTGGGTGTTGTAGAAGATAATTTGACCTATAAGGAGTTCCCAGTGTAGATTTTTTATAGACAAGTGTGAAAGTGCAGGGGGGTAAATTGAATTTTCTTCCTTTTTTTTGGTTTTTTCTTAAGTCTGTAATAAGAGAGTCAAGTAGTGAAAGAAAAGTCAGCACCAGATGTTTCTATATTGGTTCTGATTCAATATGAATCTTAGGTCCATTGCAAATAGGTTGCAAGGGGTATCTCTTCAAGCCTTTAGTGATGCAATGGTTACAAGGAATACAACTTAAACTCTAAACTCAGATTTTCTCTCTTTTTTTTGTTTTTCTTTTTCTTTTGATACAGTCCTCTCTTTCATGTTTTTCTTTTTTATCTCTCTTTTTCTTTCACAACTAGTCTAAAGATTACAATGATTTTCTAAAGATGAAGAGTTTTTGAAGAATAACTTGAAATGTATTAGGCTTGTATGCTGGTGAAATATTCTGATGCCTACTTATATAGAAGAGATGACATCCTAAATGTTTTGATCCTTGGATTAAGGCAGTGATGATTCCCTATTCCAAGAATAAAGCTAAGGCTTTTAAGGAAGGGCAATCTGTCAATCTTCTTGATTCTTTACAACGTTCAGATTTTTCTTAATTGACAATCATGCTGTTGATTCTTCTTTGCTTGCTGGATCTTCTCAATGTGTAGAAATTCCTTAATTTTTTCCTGATTGTAATTTCACTATGATCCTGATTGATTTGGCCGATCTTTGATTGATTTTAGAATCTTGTGCAGATTTTTTCTTGGACTTTTATCTTCTATGATTGATTTCATCCGTAGATTAGGCTTGATTTCCTCTATCTGATTTAGTTTTCCATAAAGAGCTCCTTTGACTGGTTTCTAGCTTTAACAGATCCTTTTATCTTTGATTTGCTTTCCTTTTAGTATGGATTGCTTCCTTTTGTGGTTTTCCTAAAATTTGTCATCATTCAAAATAGATTAGCATTAACAATCTCCCTCTTTTTGATGATAACAAAAAAATATGTAGTCAACTTCCCTGAAGATTAGGCGACTGCTTGGAGCACTGATTTGAAATACTCCCCCTAAATAGTGGCTTTCATTCTCCCCCTAAGTTGGTACCTGCTAGTTGACTAGTATAGATAGGCAAGCGCAACGATACAATAAGCAGCAGACAAGACAAGCAATCACAAGGAACAACAAGAAAGATAAGAAAAATTACAAATTAATACTTCTTTCCCCTTTGGCATCAACAAAAAGTGATGATAACAGGGAAAAAAATATAATATCCTTCGTTTGGGTAGGCTAGCCCAAAACAAATCATCTACGAGACCTGAGGAATTATGTCAGAGTGTTCACAAGAGAGGTTTTCAGATTGACAATCATGGCAGTCATAGAGGTAGATAGTTCATCCGAACTGGTCTGAATTTTCTAAGCAAACATAGCAGCATCCTTGGCAACTTGCTCTAACTTTAGTCAAATCTTTTCAAAATTAGTACTTGTTTCTGTTGAAGAAGCCCTATTCTCTCAATGGATTCAACAACAGAGTCGAATTTGTAGTGACCGGAGAGGAGGAGATCCTGAAGGGCTTTGAACTTTTCATCTATTCCTGAGACTTTCGCTAGAAGATCCTCAAGAGCCTTAGCATCCAAAGCGTTGGGAGGGACAGCGGTAGTAGGGAAAGGATCATAAGGAGATACAAGGTTAGCAATATCAGATTTTAGGACCCATGAGTCATTGGTGAGTACATGTCCCATGCTGCCAAAGGTCCTGGAGTTGTATGACTAATTCACAGTAAAAGAAGGGATATCAGCAAGCCCAGTGGAGTTGGCCTCCAAAATGCAAGAAATGATCATCCCACAGGGAAGTCTAGGAGGATTGATGGTAGAGTCAATCATATAGTTTAGAATGAAGGAGGAAAGTTTGAATCTTTTCTTAGAGATGAGGCAGTAGGTGCAGAAGGTGTCTCGAACAAAGAAGGAAGGAGAAGGCACAGGCTTTTGGGAGAAGAGTGGTTGCAAAAATATGAGCAGTAACTCGAGCTTCGAAGAAGACTTCTTTGGGGCCAAGGATATAGGGACAGGGACCAAAAGGGTTAGAGGAGAGGGATTTTTTAGCCTTGTCAAAGGTAACATCAAATTCAGAAGGCCACTAATTTTTGATGGGGTTAGAAAAACTAGAGTAATGGATTTCAAGAATTTCTTGCAAGGTTTCACAGTAGAGAAAAATACACCTACCAAGAACTAGGGTTTCTACTTCACCCGACTTAGAGGAGCGAAGATTAGCATAGAATAACCTTACCAAGGGTTCATACACCACCTTTGGAGTGGAGGAGAAAATCTTAGCCCATCCTTGAAATTCAAAAAATCTTCAATGGGACAATGAAGAGTCACGAGTAGATCAAGATAAAAAATACGTACATGAATAATGGTTTTGGATTTCAAGGTTTGGAAGAGGGTTTCATCAGAGGAGTACCAGAAGTCAGTTTTCATATCAAGATATTTTTCAAAAACAAACTAACACTTCTTTTTCTGATCACTAGAGTTATGAGTAGGAGCAGAGTACTTGAGTGTCGAAATAGGAGGAGAGTAAGAAGAGGGAGGAGATGAAGGAGTGGAAGAGTTTTCAAAGTCTATGGGAACAGGGCAATGAGCAATACCCTTCCCTTACTTTCTTGAACTCTTGCAAGGAGGCATGGTAGATTTAGGTAAAAAAAGGAGAAGAGGTGAGAAGTACTTAGAAAGAGAAGAAATTAAAAAGAAGAGCAGTAGGATGGAAGTTGAAAAGTAAAGAGGCGGCAGACTGAACGATCGGATGTGAAAGGAAGGGGACTGACACACGAAAATAGATATGGCAAAACTCAAACGCCTGTCGTCCGAATTAATGAGAGTAATCAAGTAGAATCAATCTATTTAAAATAGTAACAGAATTAATAAGAGATAAATATATCTAACAATTTCCAATTACGTGCTGAAAATAAATCAAAAATATTCCATAATATCTGCATTTTTACATAAACAAATTTAAACCGGTTTGGAAATAATATTTACCAAATTTCTGAGAAAGCAAAATCATTCTTCAAGAAGGGGTTTAGCAAAAATGTCAGCCAATTGATTATCAGTGTTAAGAAAAACAATTTCACTATCTACATTTAAAACATGATCTTTAATAAAATAGTGCTTAATATCTGTGTGTTTAGCTCGAGAATGATGAATAAGATTTTTGGTTAAACAAATAGCACTTCAATTATCACATAAAAATTTAGCAGGCTTAGTATTTAGATCAAAAAATTAGTTAATTGATGAATTATCCATAAAACCTGAGCACAACATAAACCAATGGCTACATATTCGGCTTCAGTTGTTGAAATTGAGACAGAATTTTGTTTCTTGCTGTTCCAAGTGACCAAGCAATTTCCAAGGAATTGGAAGGATCCACTAGTGCTTTTGATCCACTTTATCACTTACAAAATCTGCATCAGAAAACCAACGAAGATCAACTACAGGGGATCTTTCATACAATAGTCCAAACAAAGTGGTTCCAACTATGTATCAAATTATTCTTTTAACAGCAGTTAAATGATATTCTTTAGGATCAGATTGAAATCTAGCACACTTACATACATTGAACATGATGTCAGGACGACTAGCACTGAGATAAAGTAGAGATCCAATCATACATCTATATTTTGACTCATAAATGCTTTTTCCATTTGCATCAAGGTCTAGCTTGCAAGAAGGACTCGTGGGAGTGCTAATGGCCTTAGCATTGTCCATACAAAATTTTTTCACAAGTTCCGAAGCATGAATTTTTTCACAAGTTCCAAAGCATGCTTACTTTGGAAAATGAATATCCCTTGATCAGTTTGAAATATTTGAAGGTCCAAGAAGAAATTTAACTCAACAAGCATACTCATTTCAAATTCAATTTGCATAAGGTTGGCAAAGTCCTTGCACAAAATCAGGGTTAGTAGTTCCAAAAATAATGTCATCAACATAAATTTGAAATAATAATGTTGTCCAAGGAAGATTTTTTGATTAATAAGGTAGTGTTAATGCTTCATTGAGAAAAATCATGAGATAGGAAAAATTTGCTTAGATGCTCAAACCAAGCTCTGGAGGTTGTTTGAGTCTATAGAGAGCTTTCAAAAGTTTAAACACATGATAAGGGAAATATGGATTTACAAAACCTGGAGGCTATTTTACAAAAAAATCTTCTTTAATAAAACAATTTAAAAAATGCTTTTAACATTCATTTAAGAAAGTTTAAAATCCTTATAGGCAGCATAAGCAAGAAGAATTTGAATGGACTCTAACCTTGCTACAGGAGCGAAAGTTTTATCATAGTCGACTCCTTCCTGTTGAGAGTAACCTTGAGCGACAAGTCTTGCTTTATTCCTAGGTACTTTTCCAGCCTCATTCAGTTTGTTTCTAAATACACATTTTGTTCCAATGATAGTAACATTCTCAGGTTTGGGAACTGAGGTCTAGATTTGATTCCTTTCAAATTGATCCAGTTCTTCCTTCATTGCATTCACCCAGTCATTGCCTTTCAAAGCTTCTTCTACCTTTTTAAGCTCAATTGGGATATAAGAGCTATGTTAGCACTTTTTTTGCTGGATGCCTTTGTTCTCATTTTATCACTGACGTCACCAATACTGAATTTTCTGGGATAGTCAGTCTCAATTTTCCGTTCATTTAGAACATTTTCAACTGTCGGTTTGCTTTCTCTAACAGTAGTCGACTGATCATTGTTTGCAACTACTGTAGAGACTATTTTGTCACCATTAGTGGTATCTTCATCATCAGAACTGTATCTTTTCTCAGGAATAGGATTAGAATTATCAAAAACCACATTAATGGATTTTTCTACACTAGAAATATGTTTATTAAAATTTCAATATGCTCTACTAGTAGTAGAATAACAAAGAAAGATACCTTCATCACTGCGAGGATCGAATTTACCTAGACTATCCTTACCAATATTGTGAACGACACATTTGCAACCAAACGGATGAAAGTAGTTGATGTTAGGTTTCTTTTCATTCCAAAGTTCATAAGGGGACTTCTTGTGTATTAGTCTAAATAGACACCTGTTAAGAATATGACATACAGTGCTTACCGCTTCTGCACAGAAGTAGTGAGAAATAGAGTGTTCACAAATCATTCTGGGCATGTCCTGAAGAGTTCTATTTTTCCTCTCAACTATCTTTTTTGTTAAGGAGAGCGAGGGGCAAAGAAGTTGTGTCAGTCTCCTTCTTCATTGAAGAATTTTTCAAAGGGTTTGCTTTCAAATTCTCCTCCATGATTACTTCTTACAGAAGTAATGTGGTAGCCTTTTTCCCTCAATACTTTCTAACAAAAGAACTCAAAATTTCTTAAAGTGTCATCTTTGTTAGTTAAAAACATAACCTAAGTAACACGGGAGTAGTCATGTACAATAACAAAAGCATATCTCTTGCCACCAATGCTTGCAATTCTAGTTGGACCAAAAAGATCCATGTGAAGAAGATGAAGAGGTTTGGTAGTGGAGACAATGTCTTTAGATTAGAGAGATTTCCTTGTTTGTTTACCTATTTGACATGTGTCACAGATGTAATCCATTGTGTAGTCTAGCTTTTGAAGTCCAATCACCAGTTCCAGTTTTACAAGTCTTCTAAATTAACCTTATGCTAGCATCGCCATGCTTTTTATGCCATATCCATGGATCTTCAGAAATGGATGCGAAACAAATATAGTTAGTTGATCCTTTGACTGAGTCTAAAATGTAAACAATTTTGTCCCTGCTTCCTAGAAGAATTGCCTTTGCTGAAACATCATCAATGATACACCCTGTTTTCTTAAATCTTACTTCAAGGTTGGCATCACATAGCTGATTGATACTTAACCGATTGTACCTTAATCCTTTCACGAGATACACATTAGTAATTTCATAGTTTCATTAAAAAAATAGTTCCAATACCAATGACAGTTCCAGTTGAATTATCACCAAACCGAATTTTTACACCCTTAAATCCAATAACGGATTTGAACAGATATTTGTTTCCTTTCATATGATTTGAAAATCCAATGTCAAGATACCATTTTACTTTTGATTTCATGTGGATTTCCTGCAAAACAAGACTACTTGTTTTTAAGTACCCAATGAGTTTTGGGTTTGTTTTGGTTAGGGTTTTTGACTTTTCAAACCAAATCGGTGGGCTTGGAGAGACGATATCTGCACCTTGATTAGGAATGAATAGATTTACCACAATAATAACAACAGTGTTTCACAGTTTCTTTAGATCCAGGCACACTATAGTATTCACTTTGAGAATGAGTCGACTGGTCTGAGCCAGTTGACTTAATTCTCTTATTAGGACTAGAACACTTTTGAGCATTTTTTAAAAGATTTTTCAATTCAAAAATTTCTTCATCAAAATGATCTCTTTTGAACAGAACAAAACTTGAGTTGAATTTTCAAAGCTCTTTTTTCACTTGAATGGTCCTAAGATTTTCCAAGGATCTTTTCAAGTCTATGATGGCCTAGTCCAGTGTAGCTTTTAAATTATTGCAATTTCTACAAATGTCTGGTTTTACCTGATTGGATTCTCCAATGTCCATGAAGCACACATTTCCAGTGTCATTTTGGTCATACTCAGATATGCCTTCATTACTCCAGCTGCTAAGGGCTTTGTTTCTTCCATAGCTTTGAGGATGCCTTTTCTTAGTTTCAGGACACTCACTTAAAATGTGTCCAAGCTTGTCGCAATCGTAGCACTTTCCTTTATTTCGGTTATAGTTAGTAATTTCTTTATTTCTAGAGTTATTTGGCTTACCACTTCATTGACTTCTACTGTCCCGAAATGTCTCCACGATGGGTCTTGTGATTAGTGCAATTGCATCCTCATTGAATTCATCTTCATCATCCTGATTATCATTAGTTGCTTCTTCTTCTCATCTTTCTTGCCATTTCTGTTAAGACATATTTTCTCAAAGGCAATGAGATATCCTCAAACCTCATCATATCTTAGGTTCTTTAGATCCATACTTTCAAGTGCAACAACTATGGCATGCTATTGAGGAGGTAGACTTCTTGGAACTCTCCTTTTGTGCTCTATGGGAGCATATCTCTTTCCTGCAACATTGAATTCTTCAATGATATTTCTTAGTCATGCAAAGAAATTCTCAATAGATTCTCCTTGTTTCATTTAGAAGAGTTCATATTCATAGACAAAGAGACTGACAATTGTTTCTTTTACTTTGTCAGTTCCTTCATAAGTGACTTCCAATTTGTCCCACATTTCTTTAACATTTTCATAGCTGGGAATTTTCTCATATTCTTCACCACTAATTGCATTGTACAGACATTCTTAGCCTTTAAATTTATCCGAATGATCTCCATTTGTTCATCAATGTAATTTTCAAGACTAGGAATGACAATAGTTTGACTTCCTTAAGTGGTTGATGAATTTCCATTTGCAGGTTTAGTAGCAGGGATAGGTATATCACCAAGTTTGATGACCCTCCAAACCTTAACATCATAGGGTTTGATGAAGGTTTCCATCCTTATTTTCCAGTGTGAGAAATGCTTTCCATTGAAATAAGGAGGTCTGGTTTGAGAAGTTCCCTTTTGAAAGAAAGCTCTAAGGGTTTTATTTAGTTTTGCCATGATCTTTTTCTCACCTGTGGTCAGACAGAAAAAATTTGTGAGACCAGACTCTGATACCAATTAAAAGTGCAAGAGGTGGGAGGGGTGAATTGAATTTTCTTTCATTTTTATTTTGTTTTTGCTTAAGTTTGTAATCAGAGAGTCGACTAATGTGCGGGTTAGTCGACTAAATAAAACAGATAAGTAAGTAAGTAGAAAATTAAATTGCATAAAAGAAAAGTCAACACCAGCTATTTTTATACTCGTTCGACTTCAATGTGAATCTTAGGTCCAGTCCCCTTGGGTTGCAAGGGACACCTCTTCAAGCCTTTAATGGTGTGATGGTTACATGGAATACAAATTAAACTCTAAACTCTGATTTTCTCTCTCTTTTTTTGTTTTTTGTTTTCTTTTGATACAATCCTCTCTTTTAATTTTTTCTTCTTTTTCTCTATCTTTTTCTTTCACAGTAACTAGTCTAAAGATTACAATCTTTAGCTTTTGAAGAATGGCTTGAAATGCAGTAGGCTTGTATGCTGATGAGATATCTAGATGTCTCCTTATATGGAAGAGATGGCATCCTAAGGGTTTTGATCCTTGGATTGAGGCATTGATAATTCCTCATTCCAAGAATAAAAGCTACGACTTTTAAGGAAGGACAATCTGTCAATCTTCTTGATTCTTTCCAATGTTCAGATTTTTATGGATTAACAGTCATGCTGTTGATTCTTCTTTGCTTGATGAATCTTCTCAATATGCAGAAACTCCTTGATTTTTCCCTGATTGTAATTTCGTTGTGAGCTTGATTGATTTGGCTGATCTTTGATTGATTTTAGAATCTTCGGCAGATCTTTTCTTAGACTTTTATCTTCTATGATTGATTTCTTCCATTAGGTTAGGCTTGATTTCCTCCATCTGATTTGGTTTTCCATAAAGAGATCTTTTGACTGGTTTCCAGCTTTAATTGATGCTTTGATTTGCTTTCCTTTTAGTCCGGATTGTTCCCTTTTGTGGTTTTCCTGAGATTTGTCATCATTCAAAATAGATTAGCATTAACAAAGTGAAGAGATTGAGAAACAAAGAGGTAGCTTCCGTCAAGTTTCTTTGGAGGAGCCATAAGTTTAAAGTGACACATGGGAAGTCGAGGCGGACATGAGAAAGTGATAGCCATATCTCTTCCACTCTACTCAAGCCAAAGGTACTAATTTAAGTCCCATATATGATTTCAAGTCTTAATCTTCAGCCCTTATGTCATTTTGCATATATTCATGTTCATGGTAACAAGTTTATGGTGATTTTTGACACTCATGCTGAGACTTTCTGAAAATGATGTTTAAATGCATTTGTTGCATTCATGTCGGGCTGAAATCTTCATGATGTTAATTCATGCATATTTCTTTGACATTCGGGGATGAATATTTTCAAGGGGGATATATTAAACGCCCCAAATTGTGCTTTGAAAATGTCCATAATCGTAATTTCTATATAGCTCAACGTTCGTATGTGATATCGAAAATCCAACATCATATTCTCTATCGGGGGGGAAAATTGAGTGGTAAATAGGTATAATGCAAATTTTATAGGATCTATACCAAAGAATAAATTTCACTAATTTATGATTTCCAGAGAGCATCCGCGCCCCGGCAGCAACATTTTCTTCTTCACGTTTCATCCACGTCGCGAACCCGACGCAGACTAGTGTTATTTTTTCCTTAATTTTTTCTATGACGGCCAAGGGCATTGAGGTCATAGCCCCATGCCAACTTATGCACAAAAACACCCATACTTAGCCATTTTTCAACTCTATATCATTCAAAATCATCACAAAAACCTCTCCAAGACTTAACCAAGTATGTAATTCAAATTTCAGTGATTTCAAGCTTAACTTTGGAACTCAAGGATTTTCTTCACACTTTAAGTTTACTTCAAGCTCATCTCAAGAATACCCAAGTTTGAGGTATGTGGGTTTCATCTATTGGGTCCTTTCACCCATGGAGCCCAATCTTTCTCTTTATGAAAATTGAATGTTTTCAAGTTGTATCATCTATAAGTATCTCATATTATGGATTATGATTATAAATTATGTCAGGGTTTTATGAGATATTGATTGTTTATGCATGTCTATCTTTTTTAAGCTTATACCATGAATTGGTTCTATCTATTAAAACTATACACGTTCTAAGCTATGAAACTATGACCTATCATGAGACTTGATGATGGAATTCAAGGTACCCTACATGAGAGTTTTACTATATGTTGGTGGGTTGATTTGCATTGAGTTTTCTCTTATCATTTTACTCTTGAATTGCATGATTTTAAATAAGCATTATAAACCCACCAAGTGTTTGATAAAATGTCTTGACAATGATCTCAAGTTATAGATGATCTATTACATGATTTGCAAGTCAAGTGACTTTACGATGATTAATGACTTGCATGTTCATATAGAATTCATGAAAAGTATCTATGGTGTTGCAAGTAGACAACACCTTGTTGAGGAGGTAACATGCGTCAATCATCTTGTTGAGGGGCTGACATGACTCAATCACCTTATTAAGGGGGTGACATGCCTCAATCACCTTGTTGAGGGGTGACATATCTCAATCACCTTGTTGGGGAGTGACATGCCCAATCACCTTATTGGGGGTTGACATACCTTAGTCACCTTGTTGTGGAGGGGAGGGGTGACATGCCCAAATCACCTTGTTGAGGGGGTTACACGCCTCAACCACCTTACATGGGGGTGACATGCCTTGAATTCCAAGTAGTAATTCTCTTGGTCTATGTCGGTTAAGGTCTCTTGCCACACGTGTTATGTACCACGCAAGTTATATGATTTACAAGCATGTTTTACTTCAAGCATTGATCATGCATGCCATATTGAAATTATACTTATCCATTGCTTATGATTATATATATTCACTATATTGGCTTATGTCTTGTTGTATTGCATCCTACATACTTAGTACATTCAAATGTACTAATGTTTACTCTATGTCTACATGATATTACCATGTAGGGACCAAAGCATCTTTCGATCATCCTCCACATTGCTAGTTTTGTACTTCGGAAGATAAGCTTTGGTGAGTCCTCAAGTCCAAGGACACTATCTATGCTACTCTTACTATTTGATATTTCTTTATGTTGAACACTTTTTACTATGAGGGTGAGCCCGAAAAGTGTCTTGGTGGCCCCCGCTCCATTCCATGTTAGAGGTGTTGTCGGATAGTTTATGTACTTATGCTATGAGCTTGACTCTTTTATGATTTTATAAGTATTTAGACTTGCTTTAGTCTCGCTTCCCTTTTATTTTTATCTCTTGTGTTTCTTATTTTGCTTCCGCAACAAAGGATGTGTGAATGATATGCTAAGAGGCTTGTTTGGCGTCCCTTTGGATTCCCATTCGCCATGTCACGTCCAGGCCCTAGGCTTAGGTCGTGACAACTACGGGTCATGGTCTAATATGTGGGTCGTTGATGGCTTGTTGGGTTATCCCACACATGGTAACATTTTCCTCTTTCTGAAGTTCATACACAAGCGCCAGACCTATGGCTCGTGGTTCCATCCACGGGCTGTAGAGTTGACCTCATGAATTTACCCTGGTCATTCTTTAGTCCAACATTTTTGCACTTCTGGTCTTCTAAAGTGAGGGTCGTTACAATATCTCCACCTTGGGAACATTCATCCCCGAATGTACATAAAGGAAATCTATAAAGGGTTTTTCATCTGTTGACAACAAGTATACATGAAAAAACGCAATTTAAACATAATTTCCCAAAATATTCAAAATCCACATTCAAAATATGTCTCAAAAGAGTCCATAAACATAAAAGTTTGGGCAAATATCATGCGAAAAACTAAAATGCAAGAAATTGAAGGTTTTAGCAAGGATGACATAATACCTTAGGCTTGATAGAGAGGAATAGATATGGGTAATTCATCATATCTATTTCCGCTTCCGGTGTATCCTCCTAATATTGATGATTTCTCAAAGAACTTTAACGAATGCAACTTCCTTCTTCCTTAGCCTTTTCACTTGCCGGTCTAAAATCTCAATTGATACTTCTTCATAACTTAAATTATCTTCAATGTTCACATCTTGCAAAGGAACTGTAGAGCTTGGATCTCCTAATATCTTCCTCAGCATCGATACATGAAAAAACGGATGGATCAAATGCATTTAACTGGATTGGTCCAACTCATATGACACCGTTCACACTCTTCTCGCCATTTTGTCAGTCCATACATACCTAGGATTTTAACTTCCCCTTTTTACAAAACTAGACCACACCATTCATAAGAGACACCTTCAAATAGACCCAATTACCAATTAAAACTCAAGATCCTTCCTCCTTACATCGGAGTAGGACTTTTGGCGGCTCTGGGCCATTTGCAATTACTTCCTTACAATTTCAATATTCTCTATAATATTCACGAATACGTCCGGTCTTAGCAACGTCACCTCATTGACTTCAAACACCTAATAGGTGATCCACATTGTCTACCGTTCAATGCCTCAAATGGTGCCATCTCAATGCTTTAATGGAAGCTATTATTGTAGGCAAACTCAATAAAAGGAATACGCTCATCCTAACAAACCTTAAATTCTAACACATAAGTTCTCAACATATCATTCAATGTGCGAATATTCCTCTCGGCATTCCTATCGATTTGGGGATGGAAAATGGTACTTAACAACACCTTAGTATCAAGTCTCTTTGAAAAGACTTCTAAAAATGAGTGGTGAATTTGATACCATGGTTCAATATGATGGACAATGGAATCCCATGAAACCTCCCCAATTCTCAAATATACAAGGGAGCATAATCTTCAGCACTAAATATCATTTTGACCAGTAGGAAGTAAGCCAACTTTTTCATACGATCCACTGTCAACCATATGGACTTGAAGCGATTTTTTGTCTTTGGAAACTCAACTACGAAGTCCGTGTTGACTTCTTCCCACTTCTAAGTCAGAATGTCTATATCTTGGCATAGGCCACCTAGCCTTCGATTCTTAACCTTGACTTGTTGGTGATTGGCACACTTGGAAATAAATTGAGAAATGTCCTTCTTTATCCATTTCCACCAATAGATCTCTCTCAACTATCTATACATATTCATAGTACCACGGTCAACAGAATAGGAAAAGTTATGAGCCTCTTGCAATATAAACTTCTTCAATTAACTATCATCGGGGCACTTTCAACCTCCCTTTATATCGGAGTACACCATCTACCCCTTGTGAAAAGTTTCTATCTTTCCTTCTTCCACCAAGGCTTTCAACTCTATTAAGGCGGGATACAAATCCAGCTTAGACATAGCCCCCTCAGTCAAGGAAGACTCGGACCTATGAAGTACCATTGCACCATTACTTTTGGATTCATTCAACTTTCCACCCAATCTAGTGAATTTATGGACCTCTTTGGCTAACCCCCTTTTTCTATCATCTTTGATATAAGAAACACTAGCCATTAAGACTCTACCAAGGCCGTCGACTACTATATTGGCCCCGGTGATACTTCACACTTAGGTCATTGTCTTAGAGAAGCTCTAACCCTCTCCATTGCATCAAGTTGAGATCCTTTTGGTTGAACACATGTTGAAGGCACTTATGATCGGTGAAGGCATCTACATAGACCCCATATATGTGGTGATACAATATTTTCAAGGAAAACACCATAGACGCTAGCTTAAGATCATGGGTCGGGTAGTTCTTCTAATGTACCTTCAATTGTCTTGAGGTATAAGCAATAACTTTACTATTTTGCATCAACACACACCCCAACCCAATCCTCGAAGCAACACAATAGGCAACAATCCCATCATTTCTGTCCAACAAAGTCAAGATTGGTGTCAAAGTTAGCCAATTCCTGAAAGTTAAGAAACTCTTCTCACACTCATCTTCCCACACAAACATTGCCTTCTATTGAATCAACTTGGTGAGCTAGGAGTAAATGGATGAGAATCCTTCCACAAACCTGCTATAGTATCCAACTAATCCCAATAAACTCTTTAGGTTCGTAGTGGTCAATGTACTTGGACAATTCCTCATCACTAGTCTTCTTAGGATCAACCTTAATACCATCCCTTTGACACCACATGCCAAAGGAAGAGAACCTCATTTAGCCAAAGTTCACACTTTTCAAATTTGGAATAAGGCCTTTTCTCCTGTAGGGGTTGCAATACCACCCGTAAGCGCTCCATATGCTCATTCCCACTTCGAGAGTAAATTAAGATATCATCAACGAACACCACTTATAACATGTCAAAGTAGGGCTTGAACACTCTATTTATAAAGTCTATGAATATAGTAGGTGCATTAGTGACATCGAACAACATAGCCACAAATTCAACGTGACCACACTTAGTCCTAAAAGTCATCATAAGAATGTCACTCTCTCTCACTCTTAGTTGGTAATAGCAGGATCCCAAGTAATTTTGGAGAAATATGTAGCCAATTGCAATTGGTCAAACAAGTTATCTATTCTTAGGAGTGGATACTTGTTCTTAATAGTAATTTTTTTCGATTGTTGGTAGTCTATATATACATGGAGTGACCCATCCTTCTTCCTCACAAAAAAAGCTAGAGCACCCCATGGAGTCCAACTAGGTCTAGTGAAGCTCTTCTTTAATAAATCGTTCAATTGCTCTTTTAATTCTTTCAATTCCACATGAGTCATTATATATGGAGGGACTGAGATAGATTGACTGTCAGCTAGGATTTCTATGCCAAATTCAATTTTCCTTTCTGGAGGAACACCCCATAACTCATGTGGAAAGACACCTGGGAACTCGTTAACAATGGGGACTAATTCAAGAGAAGGAACTTTTTTAGTGACATGTTTGACCCTTACTAACTGATATATGAATGCTTTCGCGATTATTTTCAAGGCTTTTAGGAAGGAAAGAAACCAACCCTACATGTAGAGTTACTACCCTCCCACTTAACAATGGACAAATTTGGGAATTGAAACTTGCCTCTACGATTCTAAAATTAATGGACGTATAGGAGACGCGCAACCAATTAATACTATGTATTTCATCAAAATAAACTATGATGAGTTCTACTAAGTCACAATAGACAACTTTGAGAAAGAAGGAAACAGGACAATTTATATAGACTTTTCAAGAAAGAAAGAAACAGGACAATTTATATAGACTCTTTGGGCAACAATGTACTCTCCTACAGTGGGTACTTACTTTACAGGCCTCATGAAGAACTTTTTGACATGCATGAAATATATTAGCATGAAATGGAGTAAAAATTGAAAAATTTTCTGCTGGGTCTAACAATATATATGCATCAAAATTGAAAATTTTCAACATACCGATAACAACATCTAGGGCCTCTTCAACCTCTAGATGACCATGGAGAGAATAAAAATGGTTGATATTTTGCACCCCTTCAACTTTCACACCTTTTACTTGGAGCTTTACACTCCTCTCACACAATCCATGCCAAAATCAACTTTCACACCTTTTACTTGGATCCTTCCACTCATGGAGCAATTTCGAGTTTAATCTTTAGGAGATACCCCGTCATCCTTAGTGGTCCGTCGAGAAGCAATGTTAGTAGACCCTTGTCCACCTTGTCTTTTGTAACATTGGTACTTGTGACGCCCACTCCTTTAGTGAGAATATCACCCACCATCATTCCTGTCCTCTTGGACTTCCTTGCTCTGTCCCTTAGCTTCTCCTCCTCTATTTTCTTGGCATAAGTGATCAGTCGGGAGATGTCCATCTCCTTCACTATCATGGCCATTCTACAATTTTTGGACACCAAATCCAAAACACTAAAAATGAACTTGCTCATATGGGCCCTTAGATCATCTTAAATAGAAGAAGCATAATTGGAGAGCTCAATAAACTTGAGTACACATAATACCTCACACTCATACTTGCTTGAAGCTGATAAATCCTTAAATTTTGGCCTCTCTCAACACAATCAGAAAGAACCGATCCAAAAAGGCGCATTTGAACTTTTCCCATGCAATTGGATACGCTCTTTGGCCCCTCTCATCTATCCATTATTCATAATATCATGGATACCCCCTTTAGTTGTTACGCCACCAAATCATCTTTTTTCTTACATAATACCTTAGCTTGATTGGACAATTCTTCGGCCAACATGGTAAACACGACTCTAAACTTTGAATGAGTCACCCCATTATCTAGTTGAAGCGGAGGGGCTTGTTGCTCGGGAGTGTGTCTTGGGTGTGAAGGACTTCTTTGTAGCATGATCTAGAAATAATAAAGAAACCATCTTTAGTAATAGGGAAACCTTAGGTGACTCTAAAAGCATGACATGAATAAGAAGAAGGGAAGACTTCCCAAAATAATCTCATAGCCTTTTACTCAAGATAGTGGCACACTTCACTACTTTGAATGAGACTCTATTTGACGTGGTATGCATGAACATCTAAGGAATATTTTAAAACCTTATGCTCTCCTACAAAGTTTGTAACAACCCAACCTAGGGGCCTACTCATCATTGAGCGAATGAGACATTTGGAGGGGCCTCACTCAAGCCATCTTTAATATCTCAAGCATTTATAAGTATAAAGTAAACATTTGCAAAATAAATGGTAAAGGGATTATGGTTGACATATGACAATAAAGCAATATTAAAAAGGAAACATAAATATTTCTCCAAAAAGCATACCCACTAAAACATGGAAGTACAGAACTTGTAATGGTCGGCTTCCATCAAATAGAAAATACTCCAAACATAAACAACATAAAATCCAAAAGCCTCAAACTGCCAAATACGCATCAATGTTTGAAATACATAGCAATAATGAGAAATGGTAGAGACCCAAACTAATGGCTCAACATAAAAGTAGTAGTCTCAAATGCCAAAAACTAGGCACGAGCAGATGTAGGAGTAGTTGTCTCTAAAAGGTTAAATTATGCAGGCAAATATGCGTTAGTACTTTTGGAATGTACTAAGAGTGTGAGATGCAAATGCAAATATAAAATTGTAGTCCCATCATTCATAAATCCATATATATATATAAGACAAGAAAGGTACCTATATATGATCTTAAACATGCGCAAGGAATAACATTCAATATGAATGAGAATCATGCAAATGTGGAACACATGTGATGGAAACATGTTATAAAATCATAGACATTATGTGAATGGATCTTAACCTACATATAAGACCATGTGAGCTACTACTTGGAATCCAACAAGGCCCCCTACATTAACACAGGGAGAACACTTGCTGGGTGGAGCTCCGTCATTTCACATGCATCTTGATAAAACACAAATGGCCTACGTGGATCAAGTAGCCCAGACTACAAAGGCTACTATGGTGGCACATGATTAATGATACAAAGGGTTGCTACTAAGGTTTCCTTAGCGAACGCTACCTTAATTTCACATTCAGTTCTATTTTATCCCACAAAATATTTAAAATCTAAGCTTAGTCAATTTATGACACTTAGAATCATAAGTAGATATCCTAAGTAGCTCAAACTGAAGGAACCACCAAGTGAGTACTGACTTTTCATCTTGGGGTCCTCCATAAAAATCTTTAGCATAAATCATGCAAAAGTTTACTTGAAACAGAATAGGCTAGTCCATAAGAAGAAACATAAATCATGAAATCATGTGTACCCATTGTAGGCATGCTAATTAATAATGTGGTAAAATAGACCATGCTTCATAACATAAACCCAAATCATTGAAGTCATCATCAATGAATTATAATACATGAAAAATACTTAATATGACATCATATGGTAAAATTGGATAGATGTGATTGCCCATGAAATTATCATCAGCATGCATAGTAATATTGAAGGAACTTAAAGAAAAGTTAAATGACATTACGTAGGACTTGGTAGGTGAAAGGAGACTCATAAATCATACCCATATACCTTGGTGAAGCTTAGGAAGAAGGAATTTGTTGTTAAATAAAGAACCCCTTAAAATCCTAGCATCTTTAGCTTGTTCTTGCCTTCTAGAGAGTATTCTTTTCCTTAGGAATTTTTGAGAATGGAGGAATGAGAGAAAGGATGAGGGTTTTATGGATTTAAGGTCAGATTTAAGCCTAAAATATCACCAAAATGACATAGATTAGGATTAGAATTAGCAGAAACGACAAGATTGCACTTTATTAAAAGCTACAGGATTGGACCTACGAAAGCCCAATTAGGGTCGTGGTTTGAACCATGGAGCATAGTCTTGGTAGGTGAAAGGAGACTCATAAAGCATACCCATATACCTTGGTGAATCTTAGGAAGAAGGAATTTGTTGTTGAATAAAGAACCCCTTAAAATCCTAGCATCCTTAGCTTGTTCTTACCTTCTAGAGAGTATTCTTTTCCTTAGGAATTTTTTAGAATGGAGGAATGAGAGAAAGGATGAGGGTCATACGGATTTAAGGTCTAATTTAGGCCTAAAAGATCACCAAAAAGACATAGATTAGGATTAGAATTAGCAGAAATGACAAGATTACACTTCATTAAAACTACAGGATTGGACCTACGAAAGCCCAATTAGGGTCGTGGTTTGAACCATGGAGCATAGTCTTGGTAGGTGAAAGGA